>JAVHNF010055957.1:8819-26704 GCA_034783455.1 Micropsitta finschii
TAGTAGAGGGGTGCTTCAAAACGAAACACCACAATTCCTGGCTTGGTTTGCAAGTTCTTGTAAGCAGACAGGGATTCGTATGTCTCAGACTCCGCCACCCAACCAAGCAGTGGTGCCTCTGGCCTCTGAGTTCGGAAAATGACACAGAGCATAGAGAAGCAAACACCAACCAAAAGACCAATCTCAGTACTGATGAGCGCTGAGGCTGCCATAGTCACTAGCCAGATCACTGTATCCACTCTGCTCAAACGCCACATCTTTGGCAGGTCCCTGAACTTCCGCAGGGCTCCTTTGAGGTTTACAATGGTTATGACAGCAAGGACACATTTCTGAAGGGAGTAAAACAAAGGTGCAATCACAAGGAGGACTAATAGGATTACCAAACTAGTCACCATGCCAGACATTTGTGTCCTACAGCCTGTGGACTCTTTGACAAGAGTCTTGGCAAGAGCTGCACTTGTTATAAAACAATGGAAGAAAGAGGGAATGATGTTGCAGAAGCCAATGGCATACATTTCTTGGTTGGCCTTCACAGAGTAACCATGCTTCTTGGCAAACATCTCCGAGAGGGAGACAGTGATGGCAAAGCCAATAATAGCTAAGGGAACAGCATCCAAAGCCACATTAGGAATCAGGGTCCAGTCTGGAGGACGGGGTGGCAGAAACCCAGTTGGGATGCGTCCAGCAACGCTTGAGCCATAAGTCTCTCCCAGCTTCCCAAAGTGAGATGCCAGAGTAGCTGCCACAATCACGACTAGTTCAACTGGTATTGGAGCCTTGAGCTTGGATTTAAAATGATCATTAAGCTCTTTGGTTGGGATAAGTACAAGAAAGCACAAGATGCTGGTGACGAGATCACAAACGTTGGTCTTGTGTATGTTTCTGAAGATGTTTATCCATGTGGCTATGAGGGAGCCGATGCCACTGCTCTTTGGAATGTTTAGACCCAGGAGATACTTGGCTTGTGAGGTCAGGATGGTGAAGGAGGCACCTGTGACAAATCCACTAAGCAACGAATCGGAGAGGTACACTGAGACAAAGCCCACTTGAAAGAAACCCATGGTCACCTGGAAGGAATCAACCACACACAACAGATTAAGATGCAGATCTTGGACATGTCATCACTGTGGAGCTCTGGAGCCCACTCTGGAGCACAGCCCTGGAGCACAAGGCATGGTCTAAGCATGAAGAAAACAGCCTTCAGCATTCAGCTGCTCCTCAATGAAATGCATTTCTAACATAGAGTAGGCTTTTTTAGGGGTCTTCATACCCTGAACCTGTGTTTATTGTTTGCTCATCAGTTTGGCTGTAACTTCTTGTTACCCAGCAGCCAAGAAAGCAAGCCTGGAGTGGGGAGGGAAGCATTTGAAATTCTGGCTACCTTTGCCATTTCTTTCTCAAGTTCTTCTGAGCTTTGTGAACTCTGCAAAGATCCAAAACCTTTTTGGTTGTCTTTGACTTACACTAGAGCTCACAACCTGCAATGAAAATACAGACTGTGGCATAACAGCTGTCCTCTGCACTGCATAAAGTTTGGTGCATCTGTCATGGGAAGTATGAGCTGCAAATTCTTGTGATGCAGATCAGACAGTTTTTTTAAGTGCCTTGTCATTAATTTTTATTAATGCTAGTTGAAAGGACAGCAAACAGAATATGCCTAACAGTCGGGTAAAGTAATCTGCCTTCTTCATGTAAAGAAACTTAATTGTACTTGTCCTTGCAAAGAATATTACGCGCAATTCACAACTCCAAAACTGTATCCATCCTACGGTGATGAAACACAAAATCCATTGCACCCCAGGGGTCCCAGAATATTGCCGAAATTACTGAATTCTTAACATGCAGCACAAGAAAGAGTCCCAGACTGTGTCCAAAATAAGTGTCACATATATGTTTGCTTTCCCACCTATGTACAGTTTGATGAGCTCTCACCCTGGAGGGCACTGTAAAAAAAACACAGTGAATTCTAGGACTAAGTAGAGACAGAGTGGTAAAACATTGTTGAATAACATATTTTAATATGTAATAACTGAAAGTTCTAGTTCAAAAATATTTTATCATCTCAGTAGTATCCTTTTCATATTGTATATTCGGTATTGTTTTCCTTTGAACAGAAAAACAGCAAAGTTTTACAGACACAAAGACAAACAAAAATCAACTGGAGATATCTCTTACTGTCCAGGAAAATCTTTTACTGTCCAGATTGCTTTTTGATAAAAGGCAAATAACTGGAGTCTGGAATGAGAAGCTGACACACCACATTTGAGCCCAATGAAATGGAGGTTTGTGCTGTAAGCCAGTGAAAAAAAACAGCTTCAAGTCACAGTGAGGAAGGTAGTGAGTTACTAGGTGCGGGAAGCACACAGTTATTTGCAGGTCCTTACAGTCCCCAATACAGTAGCAGTGCAAGCACAAAATGCTATTAAAAAAAAGAAGAGGACACAGAGGAGTTTCTTGCACAACAGTAACTGTAGACCTCCATTGCTCCTTGTGTCCACTCCCTTGGATGCAGATTAAGGAAACATGCAAGCCCAGCAGTCTGTTCATGTGGCAACAACCTAAAGAATTTAAACTATTTCCACAGAATACCTGTTTGTTCACCTCCTCTTACCTGATAAATTCCAGCTATGAAGGTCATAGTGGCTCCCACTGTAATTGCATAGCAGCTTTTATCACAGAACAGCTCCTGTTACGTCTGATTCACAGGAGAACTGGTGGCGTTTGCATATGCTGCTGTAGCTGTGAGACCACTGAGCGCAGCTGGCTCTGCATCATAACCAGCTCTCTGTATCTCACGATCCACCACTTGTCCCACCATCAGGCAAATCACACCAAAGATGCCAACTGAGATGTGGCGAGAGGTTCCAAATATGAAATAAATAATGCCAGCAAAAAAGGATGTATAAAGGCCATAAATAGGCTCCTGCCCAGCCAAGAGAGAATAAGCAATTGATTGTGGGACTAGTAAGACTCCCACAATCACACCAGACATTATGTCTCCCAGTAGGTACTCTCTCAGTTTGTATTTAGGAAGCCACTGCAAGACAGGAAAGAAACTTAAAACAAAGTCTTTAACTTTGGCTGGAGTGCAGCTGCAACTTTTCTTTGCTTGTGTAACCACCAGAGCCTTCATGCTCTTCTTCTCTTGGGGTTCCAAGAACATTCCATGATGGAAACCACTTTTAGGATTGTCTCCATCTGGCATTTCAGTCACTGAATGGATGCTGTTGAGTTCTGCCATTGCTGTCATCTCAAGGACTCCCTAAAAACACAAAGAAGGATCGTTTTCATTAAGCCATAAATGAATGTGCTACATAAGACTCTTTAATAGAGTGAATGCAGTATTTATGAAAAGAGTGGGCTACAAGTCTTAGTTCAGCACAGAGAAAGCAATTTCCAAGCAAACTTGTGAAGAGCCTCCCCATTAAGCAAGGAATCACCTTCCCTATGAGGGAAGATGATATCCCATAAAATAAGCTGGCAATGTTGTGAAATGGAAAAGAATGCATCAGCGCTGTATCTCTGGGAGGCTTCCTTGATAAAATCAGTACCTGCAACCTGTTCTACACAAAGATACAGGGTTCATTATAGTCCAAAAGGTACTTCAATTCAGCTGCTGAAAAATAACTACAATTAGTATATTTCTAGCACTGCACAGCTTGGTCTAAATCTCATTTATATGCATTTTAAAATGCAGTGATTACACCTGTCAAATATTGTAAAGATTTGTTATCGGAGAAGATGCAATCTTTACACAGTTGCTTTATTTCAGCCAACAGCAAAGAATGCTCTTCACACTTGAAAGCGGGCTTTCAAGTAAATTACATCTGAACAAAACAACAAATACAAGTGGAAATCATATTAATGCTCTAGTATTTGATGTAATCACAAGGTAACTGTATCAAAGCACGTGTAATACTCAAAACACATTGCCTCATTGTGAAAGAGCAAAGCCTTAAAACAAGCCCTAACGAAACTTGATGATACCAACAGTGATTGCCAGCATTCAGACAGCACTCCCAGTTCCCAGACAGTGTCCAGAATCATGCAGAAAACTCTCTTTCAGCCACAGTACCTGCTACTACTTGTCCGTTGAAGTCAGTAAAACTCAGCCAAAAACCCATTCACCTGGTGCTACAGTGGAGGCCAAGGCCAGAAACAGCAGCACAATCCTGAAAAGTCTGCCTCCCAGCGTTCCCTTTCCAATACTGCCTTGCAGCCCTGGAGTGCTAATAAACAACATATCCATCCTGTGCTGATTACACCTTCTTTGTGCAATGCAAACATCAGCCAAATTAATGTTCTAAGCAATGTTTACCACTTAATTACCAGATCAGTACTGGAGCTAGCAGTGCTGAGGATGCCACAGCTTAAAAGTGGTTCACTTAATCACCATTTCACAAGTAGCTATAGAACATTCACTGATACTATCATTTCAGGGCAAGTCTCACAAAAGCATGAGAGGAAAAGTGAGATAAGTGAGTTTAAGCATGACACTTACCTACCAGTTTCTCCTGCAGTCAGACCATTACAAGGCACTGATCCTACAGCTATGCAGAGAGGAAATGTCTTCTTTTAGACCTCAGTTTAGCTGGCTGGAGAGGACAATTTTCATTCTCTCTTTCCAGGTCTGATGCTGTCATATCCAAAGTGCCCTGCATCAGCCTTCCATGATGGTTTACACACAGCCATGCCTCCAGCAGCCTGCTAGCTCAAATGGAGATTAACTACCTACAGCTCTTTTGGCTAGGAAGACAGTATCAACCCACGTTCTTACTGTCTTGAAACAACCTAAGCAAATGATTCTAACCATACCAAAGGAATGCACACCAGAGCAGAAGCAGCTGCAATACTTAACATTTAGACTGGCTTCCCTTTCCAGATAAAAATATTCAGAGATTTCTAGAACAGCCTTCTAAATATTAAGCAATTCAACCCAAGTAAACCAACTCTTCCACCTTACACTGTTGCATACTTTTCACTAGAGCTACCAGGTCACAGTGTGCAGACAGCTATCTAAACTCAACACACAGCGCTGATGCTGATAGACAGGCATCATTTATGGTAGCTGTGGGTCATTTTATCTGCTGCTGCAGACTGGGACTCCCAAACAGCGTTTTTATCCACTTCAGATACAGAGACAGCAAAGTCTGGTGGGTAAATTCCTGCACCCTTACAAATAACCAAACACAGCTCACTCAGCACGCTAGCCCGCTGCTGGACTGCACTGCAAAGGAGCTGTGCTTTGCACGGAGACCTCCCTCTCTCCAAAACTGTGGATAGTAGGATGGCATCAGCAGGGACAGATTTTCTGTGTAAGAAAGGCTGTATGCCTTCCTGGTACGATATCAGAACCTGCACGACTCACGGGCCAGATGAACAGCATTACGAGGCCTCATGCTCTGTGCAAGATACTTGATTAATGCCTACCTCCCATTCTTCACATCTGGTAGTGCATCAGTGCTTTCCTCCAGCTTTTCCATACTCCCATATCTCTAGCTCCATGCCTAATTCATCTGAACCACATGCATGGGGTCTGCAGGGTGGCCTGCAAACCAGAAAGCTGAAAACAGCTCTAAGCACAACAACTGCAGATAACATTCCTTTGTGGATGCTGTTTTGAGCACGGGCAGAGGCACTCCTTTAGGGAAACTCACGCTCCAAAAATAAAGGTTTAATGCTTTACTGGGTTAAGTGAGACCTAAGTAGACAATTCTACAGTTAGAACTCAACTCCTGTTTCTGGTATCTGTGGTCTTCCTTTCATCCGAACCCTTACAACCCGAAGAACCAACAGCTCTGGATTCAAGGATAAGTTTATCCAGAACTGTAAAAAATACACATTTTTAGGGCTAAATCTTCTATGCATTTATGTCTCTGTATCTGTTCTTGTTAGACAAGTCGATCACCTAGTACAACAGAAGGTAAGAGAAGAAAGCTTTAGTTTTGCCTGCCTGCTTTCTTCATTATTCCAAACTGTAATCTTGCAGCCTTACATGAAGAATTACTGGATCACATACCTACAGACACCTTATAAATGATGAATGCCTCTTGGCTAATGCCTTCTGATTCAGTACCTTTAATGTGTTTTAGAATAACTATGGGCTCAAAGAGCCATATGAAGAATTAATATCTGAGAGGAACCCTCAGGTGAAGGTTGGACTTCATGATCTTAGAGGTCTTTTCCAACCTCGCTTAATCTATGAAATATGCAGTGCAAGAAATTACATACCAAGATCGTACAGGAAACTGATATGGAAGAGAACCCATCCCTACCTTCTAGGTTACTAATCTCATTCCCCTGTTTATAACTGCAAGGATTATTTATAGCACATACAAGAAAAAGCAACTACTTTGCTTAGTAAATGAAGTGAACATAGTGAATGGAAAGCACATGTATGCACTACTCTGCATAAGCACATTCTGCAGTTGTCTTTACTCAAGCAGTTTTATTCATTCCACAAGCACAGAGTTACAAATTAAAAAGCTTTTCACCCAAAACTCAGCCAATCAATACTGTAAAAGCTGAGGGAAAAATTCACCCCAGGCTACTTCTTGTGTCGCTGTCATGGTTTAAAGCCTGCTGAACCCAGGACAGTAGCAAATTGCTTGAACAAGTTTGTTTTCTAACATCTTAGTAATGGAAATCCTGATTCCCCCATCCCTCACTCAGGACTTGTAGACAGCTCACTCAAAGACAGCATTTTTTTCTTACCATGTCAGGGAACTCCAACACAAACCCCAGACAGTTCAGTTCAGTTGTGGGCAGGGCTGTAAAACATCTGCCTATACCCAGCTCTTCCTCAGTCATGCCTAGACAGTAGAGAAACGTTCTAAGTAAAATTCTTCTTGGCTACTAAACTCTGAGGATACACTGGATCTTTGACCTGCATGACAACTTTCTCTTTGTGGTATGAAAAGGGCCTTTCATCGCACTGCCTCTCGCAATGGCGGGACACTGGGTAATGACACCTTTTCCAACACCCGTTTCATCCTGAGAGCGTTGCTCTGAATTACTTCTGCAACCGCTTAGCCCAAGCTTGCCGAGTAAAACTGGGGTTTATTCTTGCCCAAAAACTCCAAACAAACACCCTTTGGTTCAGTACACTGAAGGAGATTCTGTGTATTGAAGTATAAAACAGCTACTCTGTTTTTCATTTTCAAAGATGCTATTTATATGCAACTCATTTGTATGTGAGAATGCACTTTTATAAGCTCCTTTTGGCCTGAGTAAGATCTTCCAGGGGTATCCGATTGCCACAAAGCTTTATTTAAGACATAAAGCAAAAGACTACAACACAGACCTGAAGAAAATTTCCAGTACCTCTCTCTTATCAAGTGACTACTATAACATACAGATATGGTGAGGTACTACATTCTTGATATCTGATGACTTTTGACTACTTATGGATCCCATCTGGCCCTTTCTTACTGACACCATGATGCAGCAGAGGTGAGCCAGCATCTGCCTTTGGGAAAACACTACCTGGAGCAATGGGCCTTGCTGGCTCAGACTTCTTTTCTACATTTCAGCTCACAGTCACCTTGACAGCAAGAAAACAATAGATTGTGAAGCTCACTCATCTGCTGAAATAACATATTATGAGCTTAAACTTGAGACGTGAGCATTTAAGAGCAGAAACTGAATCAGAAACTAAACTCATGATAACACTGATCTCAGTTTGCCAGATTTGCCAAATTTCATGTGCATGAATCCTCTCTATGTGAGCACCACCCACTTGCCAGACACAGGAAGTCGCATGCACTTTTAAGCATGCATTTAAAAACTAATGAGTAAGCATGTAATCTAGAGAGACATGAATAATTTTGGAAGAGATGTAAAGGAGAAGCAGGTGAATCAGAAACCCAAGTTCCACATACGGACTACCCCTAGGTCCTCGGGAAATCTCACCCAATGAGTATAAGAGAAAAGTGTATCACAACACTCTGGTAACTAAATCTTTGCTGTTATTCTTGCTGGACAACAGCCTTTTCCAAATAATCTCTTAACAGTAGTAGAGCAACAAGGCAATTCAATACTGCCATGAGAACACTGGGATAGGCACTGGAATAACACTGAGGCACCCTGGAAGAAAGCTCAGGTTTATAACAAAACCCTTAACATCCTCCAACAAAACATCCCAGCTACAAACATGTACCTCAACAAGACACTTTAAATCCTATGAACACCAAGAGCCATAAAACACAGACCACACTCACCACATTTAAGCAACACACTGGGCACAGAGCTACCCTGCAGTAATCCCCAGTCATTAACTCAAGCTGGAAAACCTACAAAGCCAAGCAATAAAACTTTGTTTGTGTGAAATACCCTATCTCCTACTTCAAGCTCAGCTCTTCTGAGCAGCAGCAGCAGTAAAGCCACTCACCGGCCTCACACCGCCACCAGCCTGTTTGGGAAGGTCCTGTGCAAGCCAACAGCCACGTCACCTCACCTCCCTGGGAGAGGCTGCACATCGAGCACGACGGACACAACGTCCTGTCCAAGGCGGATCTCTCTGTAGGATACCGGCTGCAGCCTCACACCGCACGCCAGCAGGTCCCAACCAAACCCACTCTGCTGTAGTTTGCTAAGTCTTATTTTCAGCAAGCCATTTCCAACCCAGGCCACTCCTCCCGCCCTTACCGTTAGCTACGGAAGGTAAAACACTGAGGAGCTTTGTTCGGGCTGCCCCAGGGGTGCCTCCCTGGGCCGCAGCTGCCAGCCCTCACCACGCCACGCTGGCAGCGGCGAGAGGAGCAGAGCTGGCACTGGCAGAGGGCTGTGCGGGAGACCCGTCCGGCTCAGCCATGCACACGGTTCGCACTGGAGAAGAGAACGCTTAAAAACGTGGGGTTTAAACATTAAAATCTGCAAGAAGGAATCCATGCGCTTTTGATACTCCTGGAATTGTTTTGCTTGAAGGCTGTTTTGCCTGGGAGCCCGTGTATCACTGTGGAAGCCAACGTCTAAGTTTGCAGGACAGTGAAAGGGAAGCTTTAACACAACATTCAGTTTCATCCTCCCGGTCTCAACATCACTTCCTTCGCACTCCGCGGCGCCGCGGGCTGATACCCCGACGCCTGCAGCGAAAACTCCCCCCCCGGCCCCCGGCTTTCATTGCCATTTCCCTCTTTCGATGCCACCGCCGGGCGAGCCGCTCCGTGAAGCGGGGTCCGAGCGGAACACACCCCCCCGGGGAGCCGAGCCAGGCCGGGCCTGCAACAAGACCCCACCGCTGCCATGCCCCCGCCACCCGCGGCTCTACCCGGCCGGGCCGCTGCCCCGCACCCGCCCCGCCGGCCTCCCTCGCTTCGTAGCGCCCACTCACGCGGGCCGCCGGTGGCTCCGGGCAGACCTCGGGCGGGCAGGACTCCTCCCCGACCTACCGACCGAAAGCAGCGGCTGCCGGTGCCTCGGCAGCACCGCCCCAGCCCTGCCCCGCGCCCGCCTCCTTGTGAGGGACCGGGAAGGGCCGAGCCGGCCCCGCCGCGCCCCTCGCTACCCGGGGAGGGCCCGGAGGCCGCGGGAGGGCCGGAGCAGGCCCAAGGCAACAGACAGGAACCAACCTCCAAGACTGCTCCTCGGCGTCACTTTTTATCTTGTAATTAATATCAAGTGTGTTCTGACTTAGGAGCGGGTCCTGCGCCCTACCCCACAAAGCAAGCACCTGGAATGAAAAGGGAGCTCGTGAAGAACCCGTGGTTCAGCTTATTAAGTTGTTCTCACTCTTCTGAGTTGAAAGATGAAGCATGTGGTGGTAACCGGAGGTAAATGACCTTAAACTGACACGGATAGGGAAACCATAACAATTTCTGGGAAAACAGTATCATTTCCCTTTAGGGAACCACTAGTATTAGCTTAAGAGTCTTTTGAAGTCCTTTTGTGTTAGTTGCTCCGGTGTCTGGATCTGTCTGGGAGTACTTCCAACTGGGAAGGGCAGAGGAACTTGGACAATGCTGGTATTGAAAACACCAGGCTTTTGTTCAGTCCTCTCCTTTTATCTCTGCACTGGAGGTTCAAGGTCAGAGGGGCCCTGCCCAGCCTCTCCTGCCGGTCCTTCGGCACTTGCACAGCAAAGCAGATGTTCTCTGAAACGAATATTACCTTATATTTGCATTTCAGGTGGAACCCTGAGCTGCCAAAAAGCCCATTAAGACATGGGCAGTGAAAGCCAGACCAACTTTGAGCCTGCAGAATTCCTGCTCGTTCTTTCAGTGTCAGACAAGTGCTATAAATCTCGATGTAGAAATACGTAATATTTCCAGCTGTAGGCAAACACGTACCCCCTCCACAAGGGTTTAACCAGATGTCATGGTAAGTAGCACAGGCAAGTTGCAAAGGAAATAAAAGAGCTGACTCCCTCTCCCCTGGTTACCCAGCACCAGTGGCTCTGACTTCCCAGTCCTCTTAAGGACTTCCGCATGAGTTTTAACTGAATTTTAAGTGCATGGTGACTCAAAGGCTACCAGAGCGAATCCATGTGAGGAGTGAGATCTGTGTCGAAAGCATTAAGAGGAACCTTCTGTGTAGAGACCCTGCACAAACCTGATAAAACTCCTCAAAACCGAGCAACAAGGAACAAAAAAGGGAAATAATATCTTCTTGGAGCACAAATAACACGATATTAAAAAAATTCCCAAGCACTAATTTTTCAGAAACACTGCTATTATTTTTTTCTTTTGCTGCTATTATTATTTTTTCTTTTTACTGTATGCTGATTTTTTTTAAAAGTGGGGGAAAAAATACAAGTAAATATTTAAGATAACTCTGTCATTTAACTTCAAGCTGCCTTCCTCTTCTTGATATACATTAAGTTTTGTGGTTAATGTATTTCTGCACTGAGGGGACCTTTGGCCTTGGAGAAATGTGCCTCTGGGGCTCCTCATGCTCCAGAATCTCTTGCCAAGGTCTGGCGAGCTGGGGCTTGCTGACACAAAAACACAGGTGCCATCTGCCCGTCCCACTCAGTCTGCCTGTCAGACCTGCTGCTCCGTTCTCCACACTGCCCCATCACCTTTAGAACAGCAAATCTGCAGAGGCCAGTTCCTCAGAATACAAAATAATTGTGAAAAATGCTCCGTTTTGTTCCCCTGGGCATCCTGGTTCCCCGCAGCCAGGGATTCCCTTCCTGCCTCACCTCTTACCCAGCAGCTCTTGTACAGCCCCACTGTGCCCTGGTCCTCCAGCAGAGAGCCCTAGGGGCTGCAAAGGACAGTGTTATCATCACCCTCTGCTCCATCAATAAAACCCCTCTGCAATGGCTCTTCTCGGTCCTTCCCAGGCTTCCAGCTCTGCTTCATCTCTCAGCAGATAAAGGCATTTCCTCCAGCTCTCAGGTGGTTTATGCCATGTGGCTCCCAGCCTTGTGTGAGGAACCTCCTGCTTTCAGTCATGTCCTCCTACTGCCTCCCTGCTCACTGCCTCAGTCCATCCAGATGTATAGCTCCATGGTAGGACAAATGGGCTATGCTGAAAGCAGTTAAAAACGTGTTCTTTTCCATCCTTGTCCTTCCCTCCCTGTGCAACTTGCCATGTGCTGAGACTGGGATCTGTATTTGCAAAATGCTGCATAAGGTTTGGAGATGGAGAAATGGGAACTGCCTAGCTTGACTAGAAAATAGGATCTGTCTGTGTATCGAAGCCTGTACTAATCTGCCTCCCCATGCGGGCAGCTTGTTTGGTCACCCAGGCAAACATTAATAGTCAGGAAATAGGGACAAACCAGAAGTAATAAGCTACCCTGAGCTTCTTAAACTTGAGCTTTTGTAGGGAGCAATCAGAGGCCTTAGGACCACCTTTCTCAAGACCTCCTGCAGTGTTCAGTGTGTAAAATCACAGTACCTACCCATAGAATTTGGTATCTAACCTGCTGGTCTTAGAAGACCCTAGGGTCAGATGCATAAAGGCTTAGATGTGGCATGTCTGACTTACTTAGAAAACCCATCACAGTAAGTAACACAAAGAGGCCTGCCGTAGCTTTTGAGATGCATTTTATTCTTACATTTGATGTATGACTTGACTTTATTTCATACATTCAGCCACACCATGCAATGCTTGGCAAAAGCAATAAAGAAGACCCATAAAATCACCTACGGCACTTTCCTCCCCTCTAAACCTGAGCTTCATGAATGGAAACCCTCTAAAGGTTTCTATCAAAGATGAGACAAATGCCAGGTAAAAATAAAGTGGAGGGAAGAGAGTATAAATAGTGAAAGATGCAATTAATCAGAGTCCTTAGGTAATCAAAATATTTAAGCCATGAAGGTATCAAAAAGAAATAAGGTTGGTCCATACCTCAGGACTACATGTCTCACAATTACATTCCTCTCAAGAAAGAGTGTTCTGCACTAATATCTGTGCAGTATTGTTACACTTTCAGTATATGCCATGGTCTAATATTGTCTCCTAGTCAAAAACTAATTAGGTGTTAACATTTTCAGAGTGGTGGTGTGGGTTAGAAGGCTTAATTAAATAATTGCTGGGCTCCAGTGTGTTTTCTTACATTGTTTTCATCTTGTCTTCAGCCTCTCTTTTCTTCCTCGAGGCTAATGCATGGAATATTAAAAATAAAACAAGACTCAAATTCAGAGGAGTCTATCTTTGCTAATACCATAGCAGGTAAATGTATGGGGAAAATAAACTGCACCATCAAGCTTAGTATCTAACTCAGAAAATCCACCTTCCTAGATATTAATTTTCATCCAAAAGCTTTTTGAGCCTGCAGCAGTATTAAAAAATGTATTTTTTCCAATCTATTTGAAATGAAACCCTTTGCTTTTGCCCTCTAGCAGCAATTATAAAATCCTTATCTCCTGGATCACATTAATTTTGCCTCAATAGCCATCTTCTTTTACTACGTTTGGGCAAGTATTTACATCAGCCCCAGATCTGAGTCCGATAAGTCTAGCAGTGACTGTACTTTTCTCTCCAAATTAGATGCTAGGCAAGTTCCAGCCATCCAATTATTGTCTTTGCTGTGGTCAGTAAGTCCCACTGGTCCTGGGTTTTAGTTATGCTGAGTACTTCAGCTTTAACACAATACTGTATTATGTGTGATTGATGCTTCAAAGGCAGCGTTACAACTGTCTGAGAGGGCTGCAGAGCTCGTCTGAGAGGGCTGCAGAGCTCTTCTGAGGGCACAAACAGCCTGACCCAGCCTGCTGCAGACATACTCCCTTCTCGACTGCTCCCAGCCCTTCTGAGAGGCTGTATGGAATGAAACTCCATTCGTGAGAACTGGATGTTCGTCCGTGACGAAGGTTTCTCGGAGGACCTTCTTCTAAACAGGTCACAGACATTTCTACCAGGGGCTTAGAGATTCTGGCAGCTGATGGCTTATGGCATTGGAGGAAAGGTGGAATCAGTACTTCATCCTCCCTGGGTAAAGAAAATATCATCATTGCTTCTTAAAGACTGTCAGAAATGGTGTTAAAAAGCGAGAATCTCTCGCAGGCAAGGGGGTAGCTGTACATCTAGGAACACGCTGGTGAGGACATCTGCCTGCCACCCTGTCCCTCATCTAGTGAAGGCGAGAGTGGTGTTCCAGTTGACCCACAGCAGTCTGTAGCTGGAGGCACAGGTATATGTTTATAATGCAGGTTTCATTCAGGAAATGCTAAACTGATGTTTTAGAAAGGGCTACAGAAGTGCTGACATTTCCCAAGTGTCCTCAGTGTAGGATGGGAGTGTGACTTAAAATGCCATCCTTGAGTAAATCTCTGACTCTCTGTAGTGATTTGCAGCAGTGCAGCAACTTGCTGCCTGCAGCAGCAGCACTGAACTGCATTGCCTGGTCATGGCTCCTTCACCTAGAATGAAATAACTACCTGGCAGCCAGAGAGGAGTCCAGGTCATAAAAGTGCCAAAGGACAGGCTCATTCTTTTTGCCTCACCTGAGTGTTTGAGAGCGGCTGTCCTTCATGTCTCACTGGCTTTGAGCAGTAGGAAATACTTGCAAAGTCACCCTGAGCTACTGCTGAGCTTCCCAGATTTGGCCACGTGCTTTCTGCTACACTGACAATTGATGTGTGCAGCAGAGCAAGGGCTGTGGATCCATTGGTGAGTCCATTTAAACCACGAAGGGAGGTGTTATTCCAAATCTGAGATGGATTTTGCTGAGTTTATTGCTTTTAATCTCTGCAATTAGGTATATGTAGATTATTACAATTGACAGAATAAAGTTATAGCCATGAATCCTAACTTACATACCCTGAACTTTAGCCTTTATTTCTTAAAAATGCTTATGTTGGCAATCCTGGTTTGCAGTAGAATATTTTTATCATTTGGAGGAAAAACCACCCAGGTTGTGAACCTATATGTTGGATCTGAACCACAGCTAAGAACAGAGCAGCCTACAGCAACAAGGAGTGAGCCTACCTGCCTGGCAGTGTCCCTGAAATCCTTCTGTGGAGTTGGTATGTGAAATAAGGGCTACATCTGGAACACACAGCATGTGCTTGATTAAAAAATAACATCTGTACACATGGAGATGTGGGCAGCAAAGCACCTTCATACACTAGTGACTGTGGTATTTTGCATGGCTCTTTGTGCGCTCTGTAGAAGTGTTAAAATGTGGCTTGGAGGCTGACTCATACAAAGATAAGTAATTATTTGCCACAAAGATCCTTTGTGTTAAATTGGCAGCATGGTCCTGAACAGTTTTCTACTACAGCCATCTGCAAACAGTGCTCTCAACAATTAATTTCTAGCAATGGTATAAAATCAGCCAGCCTTGCTTATTGGTATCTTTAGCCATTTCTTTGATTATCTAAGCACATAATGACAGTATTAAGAGTAGTAATAATAGTAGTAATAGACATCATTAATAGTACACAAGTATCATTAATACTATGAAATTATATAGTTCACAGTTTGGAAGCCAGCAGCAGGTGGAGATTTTCTTATGTTCGTGTTAATTCTTAGCACTTCTTTTCTCAATGTGCATATGCTACAGAATTGCTTTCAAAGGAAGCATGCAGGGGAGGTCAAGACACTTGGCAGGTCCCCATGGTTAGAGGACATTTTGACAATATTTAACTTTTTCTTTCCATCTCTCTTACTTTAGGATAAATTGGGACAATCCACGTAGTTCAAGGCTCCCCCCGGAGGCACCTGGACACAATCCTGTGTAACCTGCTCTCGGTACCAGGGGAGGTTTAGACTGGATATTAGGAAATATTTCTTCAGCAAAAGGGTTATCAGGCACTGGATCAAGCTGCCCAGGGAAGTGGTAGAGTTACCATCCCTGGAGGTATTTAACAGATGTCTAGATGTGACGCTTGGGGATATGGTTTAGTGGTGGGCTTGGCAGTGCGCAGTTAGCAGTTGGACTTGATCTTAAAGGGATTTTTTCCAATCTAATAAATTCCATAATTCTAAATGAAAACAACTGTATGGGTAAGCTGTGCTGCGTAACTAAAACTCCATTTAATCGCTTACCTGCTTCTTGCGCCGCTTGTGCACTCTGTATTTTATAAGCTAATTCAGTTAGTGGGGAAGAAAGCCAAACAAGGTGGGGTTAGTTACAACAAATAAAAATACATATAAAAAAATCTTTCAAATAACTTCTAAATAACATTTCTTCAAACAAGCTTGTAGAAAAGATGCACCACTGTATGCAGCAGAAATATATTTGAGCACTGAGCTCTGAGTCTGAGGAGAAATGCTGTTTACAGATTTAGTATCTCCTGCAGCATTTGGAATTGTCTGGGGATCCTTTCAGGCACTGCGTTTGCTCCAGCTCCTGCTCAGTTGGTGGGAACCCCTCCACAGTCCTTCCCTCGGGCAGGCTCAGGCTTTTACTGAGTGCTGAAGCAAACCCAGTCTCTCCCTCAGGCTCAAGAGAAATGATTTCTCTGGTGAGTTCCCAGAGATTTCTGCCCACTGCAGATTTTGGGAAGTGTTTCTGAGGCTGCTCGCCTGCTGGCCTCACCCCTGACAAGGAGAGGAGAGGCATGCAACAAAATGGCATTCACATTTTTAGGTGAGAGATTTTCTCTGCAAGACTAAGCCAGAGCCCTAAAGAATAACTAGTATTTTTTGAACACTTACATTTTGCAGAGTATCAGTATCTGAAGCTTCACTATAAACAGGGTTGAATGTTAGTGCCTTGTAAAACACAAATCACATCTTGCTAATAATGAAATAAGAGACTCCCCCTTTTGAGATGAGGGACAGCCTTCTAGACTCTGCTCTCCCTGAGACTGATGCAGAGGAGCACAGGCCACACAGTCCTTAAATGAGTAACTGCTGGAAAAATTTGCATGGAACATTTTTGTAAATAAAGAAAAGGATTTACCTGTTCCACCAAATTTGTTTGGCGAGTTCACCTAAGAAAGATCAAGAGTGTTTTACAAAGCAAGCAGTGCATTCAAATCGCATGGCTGGGGATAAACTAGGTGGGGATAGGAGTGGATAAATGAAAAGGAGCTGGCCTTATGCTAGTTAGGAGTGGACCTCTTGTTATCCCCAGAAACAAGTTTTTCTGTCCTCTTTGCCCTCCCCTCTTCAATAGTCCCAAGATCCCATTGGAATCCTTGTCAGCCCCCTCAAGAGCACCCACATGCCACCATTCAGTGCCCATCAGCCACCCATCGCTTGTTGCTTTCCACTTGGGGTCAGATCACTCACCCTGCAGGGTTTGCAGTGCTGAGTCCAGGTGTGTCATGAAGTCCCAAGTTAACTGTTGATACCAGTTAATCGTGGCCTCGTCCAGCTGCACCACCATCACATCCATCTTGCTGATGCTGAAATGCTTACTTACAATCCTAGGGCACAGTCAGTCATTTCACCAAGGAAAACCATTTAGCATTAAAAGTTAACAAACTCCTTCATTAGAAAGGACTCTACAAAGAGAAGGGTGCTTTGGCAACATGAAGTATGAAGTAAGCAACTCTCTGATAAGGTTAAGTGAGTTGCAATTGTTATATTTGTATATTTGGCAATGACTTTTGCTTTCCAAACCTGAATGGGAATTTTCAAATGCTGGAAATGAGAAAGGGGGAGGCTAATACCCTTGTGCCAACACTGCTCTGACCTGCTGCAGGCAGGCTCTTACTGTTCTAGCACAAGCGCCATCGTGATAGAAGGAAAATGCCAAACATATTAAACGGTGTCCAGGCTTCTGGAAAATGACTTTGATCCCACAGGCTAGATTTTGACTTGTGGCACAGCTGTGAGTAATGGATTGTGCTGCTGCCAGCACAGCCCCTAGGTACACAGTGATTCAAAGTTATCCTTACAATCCAAGTTCAAACTCAGCTTTAATATGTACAAGTTATAAAGATGACATCTTCAAATCCAGCTAGGTGTTTGAGCTAGCTCTTCATGCAGCTGGGCACTTCAGTGCTGCAGCAAAATCTCTTGTGGATCTGTAACTCACTGTTGGTGTGGTTTTGTACCACTGAATTACAGCCTGACACCCAGGCATCAATTAGGAAGTGACAAGTTAGAAATTACATGTATCACTTTCAAGAGAAGGGATAATAAATATATCTTGCTATTAAGCTTGCCCACGAGCAGAAGCAAAACTCAGTGGGGAGTGAGCCAGTTACCTTTGCAGTGAGGGCTGTTTACTGGGACTTAGGTGAAGAAGCGTCACCAATACACACCACCCAGGAGTGTTGCTGTGAACTGAACCCTATGGGCTTCATCTGTGATAAAAATGTTATTCTGGTAATACAAGCCAGTGGGTTTCATCAGAACCCATCAGCCATGTAGCTGCCAAGGAAACTGAAATGGACCACTGGAACGGCAGGCACATACCTCTCCATTCGCATTAATTGTGTGGACATGGTGCCCTCTGGCTCAGCTGCAGCAGGGAGCAGCTTTGCAGCGCAGGGTGCCAGGCAAGAGGGGCAAAGGCAGTGGGGTTTAATTCCAGT
>JAVHNF010055959.1:8480-19629 GCA_034783455.1 Micropsitta finschii
ATCCTTCTATCCACCAGGACCCCCAGGTCCCTTTCCCCTTCACTACTTTCCAGCAGGTCAACCCCCAACCTGTACTGTCTCCAACAAGTTGTAGGGAATCAATACTAGAACATGCTGAACCTCCCCAAGATGCCAGTTCTTGGTTTTCTGAGTAGCAGTGTTACAAATTCCTTATCTCTGAGCACTTGCATGCAGAAGCTACCAGGAGAATTAAATGTCAATCCAAGTACAATAGAGCATAATCTCTCCTACTTACCACTTGGCTTTGTGCCAACATAATATTAGTTATGTAGGAAATACTGCCATTAGTCTAAACCACCATTTAAGGAACTCTATTGTAAGAACACAATTGTATCAAAAGGCTCCATATATCAGCCAGTTTTCTTTTAAAGAAAAGAAGAATCAGTTTTCTACAAGTGGGCTCCCAATTCATGAGCTGATAAGAAGGAAGAAACAATGAGATAAGTGAATCATCCTTGTCATAAGATTTGTGGTGAACCATAACAGGTCCTCCTGAAATGTGGGCCTCTCCACAATGAGATGCTTTGTGTGTTCAGCCGCATCCTAGATCAATTTAGATGTATTCATTCTCTTAGTATGCTTTTAACATAACTCACAGTAGCATATAATCATGCCACTGGATGTGTAATTTTTATTTCCATTAGTCTTGAACTGGTACTCTGCTGGTTGCATGATTGTATTTTAGTAAATTTCACATGTATTTACCCTAATACTTGCAGCTTTTCTTTGAGCCAGATACAGCAGAAAAATCATGTGGACAAAGACAAATCCTTTCCTCTGTCTCCAGATAGACACTTCAAGTCTCTGCAAATTCATCCTTAGAGAACAGGACTGGAACACTTCTTATTTTCATTACCCAAACTGCAAAGCGAAGCATGGGAAATGATAAAGTTTGAGCAGGATGACTCAGGTGACAGCAGCAAAGCAGGAATTCCAATGTACTACTGACAGACACATAAGCAACTTTAAGATGCCAGTATAAAAAACTGTTCCAATTCATCCAACTTGAAGAGAAGCAGTAGACCCCTGACTAAACATTTGAAAAATGACCTAGCCAATGCTATTCTTGATAATTTGGTTATCCATGAAATAATCTTAAGATGTAATTTATGTTCTGTTTACTATTTGCAATTCTCTCACTTTAGAGTACAAGGAAAAAAGCTTTTGCGTACTTCCTTATCTAAAAAGAAGAAAGGGTTTCAAATACAGGGAGTAGGAAGGGTAATTGTTTCTTAAAAAGCACTACTATAATGCTGTAACAGCTAACTGCAGACACTGCAGGAATTTCTTTGCAGTAGGAAGTAGTCTTATTAGCCTTGAGTTTAAAAGCTCTGTTAAATGAAATAACATAACACGTTTTTCATGTGCAATCCAATTCTTTGTTTTCATTTCACTTGACAGAATTTTATAGTTATTGTTTTGAAAGTGCTGACTAGTAAGAATGTGGCAACAAAATGTTAATGTTTTTGTTAGAAAGTTTAGTTTAAAAATGATGAAGTAGGAAAATTCTCTGCTGTTGACAGCCAAAAAGTTCAGTGGCCTATGTAAAACTGATTCATTAATCTAGTTTATAACCAGCTCTGAATTGGCATATATATGCTTACAATGGGAGCAAGGGGTAAGCTGCACAGGTTTCTAACTACCAAGGAGTTTATTTTAAAGAAACAAATACCAAGCAATTACAACAAATACCCTCCATCCCCCAAAAAATATTGCAAGATCCAAGCCAGATTTTCTTTCCCTTGCTACCATGGAGGTACTGACACCTTCTGGAAGCAAGTGAGGTGGCCAGACAAAAGCTTCTGATCCACTTCCAGCATTAAAGAACTGCCAAAAATAAAATTCATTTGGCTTCAAAGTGCTAAGTTCTACTCTATTTCCAGAGGCTCTCTCACTCAGAACTTAATATTGAGTTCTGTTGAGTACTCAAACAAGTCATTAATGAGGAAAGATAATAATAATTTCAGAGAAACCTATGAGAATTAAACCTAATAAGCATGAGCTTGGAAGAAATACATTTAGTCACTCCTTTCATGAGGCAACTAACAGATCAATACTATTGAACTGACCTTCTTTAATACAGCACAGAAAAATAACACAAGCCAATAGACTAAAGACAAGCCAGACTTAAAAAGCTAAAAAGCAAATCCATCATTTGAGTGCTTGTGCTTATTACAGTTGCAGTGATTTCTCCTTCACTGCAAGTAATTAAAGTGGATGTTTTCTAAAAAACAAACTCTGGTGCTCCTTGAGATAGCGGACTTGAAATAAGCTGAACAAAATCCTAAACACCTGTTTAACAAGGGCTGTGTAACAGTTCATACTAACTCCCACTGTTTTCAAAGTAATGCAAAGAAGAAAACTTCTGATTTTCCCCAACTCAGTTTTGTCTGTCTTGTGGTTCTGTTCTATGTTATCTCAAACGTTTAGAGTGCCTTGCTCAAGGCCATATGTACACTTGAAACAGTAAACACAATTACTTCAAAGGCATTAAAGAATCCTTCCCGAAACAGGACCTCACACAGGTATATGCCATGTTCCAAAGCCAGAATTTTACATCTGTTAGAATTAAGAGTTTGCCTGGAGCACAGGAGTCTGGGGAGAAAGAAATCTATTGGAACAGAAAGTAATCCTTTACACAAGGCAAGTCCCCCTGACAAGCATTTTTATTCTCCTAACCTAATGTTTCCTACAGAATCCTATATGAAGGAAGAAAATATGTAGTCCTACATTCCACAGAGAACTGGAGATCAACAGTAGTCAGATGATGGATTTTGTGATGAATAAACTGAACTCAGCAACAAAAACAAGGCAGAGGGTCCTACTCCAAACGAGGCAATGACCCACGTCATTCACTGCACAACATGATTCTTCAGTCTAAAGTGAAGGTCAAAAATTTAGGTTTAAGAAGTGATCACAGACGATTTTATGGTTAAATTTATGTACTCTAGCAATAGTAATTCAGCACTAGCTCATCCTATACCTGTATAGCACTTTGTAGCTAACAAATTCAGGAATTACTTTTCGTCTTGCCTTTCCCTCCCCACACTTTCTCCTATCCCCTTGCTATCAGATTAAAGCTCTTCCCAACTCTGTTCTTGAAACTACGTTGCCTGGTTTCTGCATTACCTATCCAGCTGGCATAAATATTCACCCTGTCATCTCACTGCCAAGCTCAAATAACACAAGAAAGCCACAGGAACAAGTATATTCATTTCTAGACTTTTACGATCAAATTGGGGTTGCTGCAGCCAGATTCAGGCCTGCTGTCAGTATAAGACAACCTCAGAAAGGAATCTCCCCCTTTTTTCTTCCCTCCTACACTCATAATTTTAATTTGGTACCATATTGTTCCTAGACCAAGGTGCTGTTGAAATAATCAGCAAGTAATTATTTTTTGATGCAAGTACTAAGAACAAAGAATTGTCTCTCAGCTTCAAAATCTCAGAATTGTAACCTTTTCTGTTGCCAACAAGATGAACACACTAATTGATACATAAAATCTAAATACTGTGAGCTTCTAGTATTTCATAAAGCAACAGTATGCCAATAATACATAAAAAAGTCACACTACTGCAAATCCTACTAAAATACTATTACTTACATGTAATGACTGATTTTACAATCAGTGTGCAAAGCCCTATTGTCTTTGAGTTTTCTTCAGTCCCATAAAAGTGACGCTAGCTACTGTATTGATTGATGTAAAAGGGAACATGTGGTTGATACACCAAGTGCTGTAATTAGAACAAAAAGATTAAAGCAGAAACGCTCCTTTGAATTTGGAGAAGTTACTTACCTACAGTTTCAAAACCATTACTTGATTTGGATGATCACAGACACACATATTAATTCTCTGTGATATTGAATATTTGCAGTTCATAAGGCTATTCTGCTGAAGGAATGGCTAATCGGCACCTTGATTAGACCACCATTAGTAAATTTATTTCTACATTATTTCCAGACCAGATTCACCCTTTTAATAGGATACAGCAATGCCATCTTCTTTGCAAGAATACTTTGAAGTCCTGCTGATGAAATTAAAGAGCATTAGTTATAGAAACTAAAAAAGTAAAAAGAATATCAGATTAAAAAGCAAATACCGCACAAAGACATATGCCTCCAAGTTGAGCTGCCATCTGCTTTCATTTCCTCCCACTTATTTCATGTTTTCCAACCACCCTCATCTTTCAAATGCCTGCTTTCTGAAACAACTAAATTCTCCCTCCTTCTTGCCAAGTGGCTTTTTTGGATTTGTTTTTTGGTGGTGGTGGTGTTGGGTTTTAAATTATTTCCACTGGGGCACATTTTATTTTATTCCTCCCTCGCCCCAACACCCCCATTTCTCCCAGTTTCAGTTCCTTATAGCCCATAACTTCAGCACAAATGTAGAAATAAGGTGACTGCTCCCACAAACACACACATAACCTACTCATGTAAGAAGCTCTTTTGTCATGTAATGCAGCCGGTCACCTTAGTTTCACAGATGCAAATTCTCTTACAGAGAAAAAAAAACAACGTACAATGAGAAAAAAACCAAACCAAACCAAAAAAACCCGAAAACCACAATAAAACCAACCTGCCTCTCATAGGCCCATTGCAAACTTCAAATATTTGCAAAAAGCTCAGAGATGGAGGGAAAACATTCATCTCAGGAATGGAGAGGATGCATTTCACATATCCGTTTGTACCTTCATCTGCTGCAGAGAGATGCTACCCTTTCCTAAGGAAAAAAAAACAACAAACCCAAAACACCAAAAAACCACCAACCCAAACCTTTACATTAAAATCAGGATTTGAGTCAATGGTAGATATCTGAAATCTCATTTTTTAATGATGATTCAGTCATCCAAACCAAGGACTCTAGTGTTCTGGATTCTTTCCTTTCAGTTGATCAGCTGTTAAAGACTGAAGCTTGATTTGTTGCAAGGACAACACTTTTCTGTAACTCTTAGCTGTGAGTACTGATATTTAAGGCACAACCTTGTTCTGCTGCTGTTGTGCAAAGGCAAAGCCACAGCTGCTGTAGAAACTTGGATTGCATGTGTGACCTATATAAAATGCGTAGGGACTTGGAATAAGAGAACATAGGCATTTGAAGGATTTTATTCCAGTCAGTATAAAACT
Source organism: Micropsitta finschii (assembly GCA_034783455.1). Taxonomy (NCBI): domain Eukaryota; kingdom Metazoa; phylum Chordata; class Aves; order Psittaciformes; family Psittacidae; genus Micropsitta; species Micropsitta finschii. The sequence continues at coordinate 13,626 of JAVHNF010055959.1, forward strand.
GTACTTTTCAATTCACACTTTTATAAAAAAAGATGACAAATCCCTAGTCAGCCTAAAATACAGTTGGTTTTCATAGAATCTTTTCTACATGTATAAAACATCCAGAAGGTAAATTTTTGCAATGATAAATAATGCACCCTACTGTGCACAGCATATAGGTCACTGGAATATAGCCCTCTGAACATGACTGTGTTCCAGATGATTAAAGATTTCTTCTTCTGTTTCTGGAGTAAGCTGTATATTATCTTTGATTGGAGACAATGGATCTGACTTTTTACAAGAAGGAAGTTTTTCATATTCTCTGCACAGAAAAACAAAGACAAAACCCAAGAATGTTACATTACATGTTTCTAACCACAGGCCTGTAAGAACATAGGGTTTAAAGTAAGGCAAGCCCCCTTGTCTAATTACCATCTTACTCACTTATCTATGAATAAGCCCAGAATAAAAATCTGTGCTGGAAAGCTTTAATTTCAGTTTTACAACTGAATGTGATTTCAGCTGCTCCAGTTATCCTGTGGCAGGATGATAGCTATTAGCTTTATATATGAAAGACTGTATGTACGCAGTCCTACTCTGGGTTGTATGTGTTTCCTTAACACTTAAGTCTTCTGAATAGCTATAGTTCCATACAAATGCTGCAAGTCTTGCCATTAGGGCAGAATAGATTAGTGTCCCACAAGATTTATTTTCCACCAAACAATATAATTCTTAAGACATAAGGCTAACTAAGAAACATTTTAAAATCTGAGAACAAAACCAACCCCAATAAACAGAATACTCAGAGCTAAATAAGTCCTGGCAGCGAGAAAAACGTTTTGTGAAATAAATTAAGAAAAGAACCATCTAAAAGCTAATAAAAAAGAACCTTATTTATATAGAATATGTAAAAAATATATTCCCAGTACATACTGAGAAGTTACAGACCAACCAAAACTGAATATACAAAATATGGATGTTGGGAGCTAAGTCTTGCAACCATCAGCAGAGAAAAGGAACAGAGTGCCATCTAGGCTCACTCCGTTCTGTCTGCCTGTATTCTGATAAATCAAAATATGTTCATTTTCTCCCTGTGAACAACCCTGGTCAGACAGCACCAAGTAGAAGTCAAGCAACACATACACAAACATTTTCACTTCTTTGAAACTATCATTCTTAAGCTGCATCAAAAGGATAATAAAAAGCAAGCTTTCTAAAAATGTAAGTACTGCAAGTGATATTTTTAGAAGGAAGTCAGTTGCTTGTTTATAATAGCCTATAATAATAAAGCCCAAACTGACTAAAACATATTCAGCTGATTTAACACATGCCCACCAATCTCATATTTGTTACTCAGTGAAAAGAGAATACTTTTGTCCTACTCACATTTGGTTTCAGATTAAAGAGAATACTAATTTCATTTGAATAAAGCTTATTCATTCAAAGTTGAGATTTCTACTTGAGCTAGGAAAACTCTGCCACAGGAGCTTTTACCTGAGACACAGAAATAGCATAAGCTAGAATATCTACGCTATATTTTTTTTTTTCCTAATAAAAATCAATCATTTTCCTTCAAGTTCAAACCTTGAAGATATTTACAGAAATTTCCAGTTAGCCAAGTCATCTACACCACAGAAAACAAGAGTTTTATAATCTGCTAAAATGTCTCTTGTAACCAGAAACTTCAGCTAACAAACGTTCCATAAGCTCAACATCATTTTGAAAGCAAAACAGTTCTGACAATCAGCCAACTCAAAATGTGAGAGGCACATAAAGTTAACTAGAAACAACCTTGTATTCAGTTAAGTTTGGCAGCTTTTATGCAGCTTTCGCATTTAGACTAAGAAATGCCTTTTGGAATTTGATTCCAAACAATGGCAATAATTTTAATATAAATTATGTTAAACTAAAGGCACTACTTGAATGAATTAAATTTAGCTGATACCTTTTCCTGATTAGAAAGCAAAAGAGTAATTAGAAGAGCATATTTAACAGAAATCATACTTCATTGTTCTATCAAGATTAGGAAATTAAAAACTGCATGTAGAAAATACCTATCTTAAGCCATTATCTTTATTGATCTGTATGAAGGGTACTTGTAGAGTCTGCTTTGAAAATAGCTTCTTTGGGAAAAAAAAGTGTACAAGGTGCTAAGTAAGGGGTTAAAGCAACTCACCTTTTAAACTGGAAGTTTTTCCAGAGTTCACTAATGGTGGCTTGCAATCCCAGTGTATTTTCAGCATCACAGTGATTTCTCTTCTGCACAGGTGACAGCTTCCTACTTAATCCACTTACTTTAGCTGGCATTAATGGCTTGCGCTTCGGTACAACACGTGACCCTACACAACTGGATTTATGCAAACCAGGAACCTGTGACATTTTGATATTACAGTACAAATGGTTAAAATGACAACCTGTAAGCAACAGGTATTATGATGCAAAGCTTATAATAAAAAAAAAAGAAAGTGGTTTACATTGTGTTGAGATAATGCCATCTGAATTGCCACAACAAGATATATTTAGATAGCTTCTATAACCTAAAAAGTGGCATCTCAAACACATTAGACATAATGCAGCTGGTAGAACTAGCAAACCAGCTTCTATAGTGCTTTGTTTTCTAAGAGGTTGCAAATATGTATTTTTTTTTGAATGCATGTTTTGAAGTCTGATTTTCTCATCTGTTTACATGACTCTTCAGTGTCAGCTGTCAGAACTTTAAGAGAAGCTGCTCTCTGGTATTGCGCTCTCTGAAACCTGGCTTTCATGAAAAATGGAGTGACAAGCAGAGCACAGGTATCAGTATGATTACCCCAGGGATCATTAGACCTATAGTCAAACCTTCTTATCCCGTTGTTATACCTGGAACTCAAAACAGCTGTGCTTGGCCAGAATACCTTTTATGAACCAGTCTTAAGTTCAGCACTTCAATTAAAAGAAAATACATTTTTCATTAGATAATTTAGCTATTCACTACCCCTGTTATTACAAAAAAATGTGTGCCTCAACAGTTTCCAAGCACTGAATCTATTTTTTCATATTTAGAAGAAGTGAAATATCAGAGGAATTAGGTCATGTCAAAATAATTAGGTAACTTTCACATTTCAGTCTTAGCCCTAACCACTATTTCTTACATTCCTGTCATTTTTCTGGGGTCACTATGAGGCTATGTATCTGATAGCTACTCAGACTGCTGCTATCACACATTCTAATACTGATACAAAACTGTTGATCATTGTTGCTTTTTCAGACTTTGTGCACAAGAGGTAATGAGTTTATTTTGAAAAACAGAAGAAACACACTAAAGACCGATCTGGAAAAAAAAGGACGTATTTTTTCCTGTGAATAGCTTACTACATCTCATAAATTAATTTATACCTATTGCTATTTATTTAATCACTCTTTTCCTATCACAGCACTATAATTAATTACATGCAATATGCTTTGGGGCAGAGTTAAAACTTTCTTCGCCAACTAAGTTCAGAAGTGGCAAAAGGCCAAAAATGTCTTATTCACATTTTCCATCATATTCTTCTCTTACATACGCTTCTCCCCAATTTTGGGGGAAGTAGCCATTTGGAAGCATTAGCACATTTTGCTGTTTGAGCCATTCTGCCACTTCGTGGTAGATATGAACTACTCATAATTACCGGCTTGTAAGTGATCATTCACTTCTAGCCTGCTATTTTAGCTTTTGTCTGTCATTATGAGGACCAAAACATAATTATCAGAAATATAATACCTGCAGAAGAGATAGTGTCTACAATTGTAAGCTCTTATTTTATAGTTGGCTACAGAAGGTAAGTCTAAAGACACTTAGGTTGTAAACAACACTCATATTTCCCACTTGGATCATGTTAAGAATTTTGCTCTAAATAAATCACCGTTTCTGTTTTGCTGGATCATCTGTAGAAGACAGCACAGGTCTGCCTACTTCAGGTGCTTCACTTAACTAACGCAAATAAGCATTTCCTCATCCGAGTGTTTACTATTGATCACCTAACATTTCTTCATCTTAAAATAAAAGATGTTGGCAGCTTTTTCTTCAACGAGAACTCACACCTCAGTTCTTTCCAAAAAGATACTGAATTTTGTCGCATACACTTGTTATATAGTCTTTTTATCCAAATGAAGTTGTTTCTACCTGAGTAGACTAAGCTGATCTTGGAATCCCAAACAAAACTGGGGGATGAAGTTCAAAATGTAGGCATAAAAAAATTCAAACAGGAATACTAGGAAAAATAAAATCCTAAGCCTCCATGCTTTATAGGATTTTGCTCTGGACCCATCATCTCAGCCATTTTGCAACAGCATGTGAAGTCACTCATAATTCTACATTTCTTTGTGATACCGAATTACGAGTTTAAGTTATAACTCCAAAGTAGGCAAAGCTGAGAAACTTAAAATCAGAGTAAATTGCTCTTGTCTTTCATCACGGCCTCTTTGCTGAGCTCATAGCAATCGTGGAAAATAATTAGCAGTGAAAAACTACAGCTGGAATACTATCACTAGAAGTTCCGCAGGGTCCTAGAAAGTTCACCATCTTATTACCATCTGCTAGAGAAAATCTTCTAGTAGTTTTGATATTAGAATTAACTAGCCAGGCACTTCACATTTTGAACTGGAACCATGATAAGGGCTGGAAACTTCACCAAATTGCCTCATTTACTGAAGTTCTTTACAGATCAGCTATATATTTTATAGCTTACCAAGATTAGAATAATTTATATTCTAAGTAATTGACAGCATCTTCACTAAATCTGGAACTTGTTGCTCCCTTTGGTGTCTTTTACTGTGCTTAACACCAGCAAAGATTTCCCTTGTTTAACTTAGGCTACTCATAGTTCCAATGGTCTCACTGGTGCTACGACTCATACCAGCCTGAGAGTCTGGGCAGGCCAAAGTTCCAATACCACTGACCTTTGGGTTGCTGTCAAGTTAGTTTTCAGCCAAGTCAGTTTTCTGGTTAAAGTCATGACAAGTATTATTTCTAATACATAAAGAAAGTGGAGGAAATGCATGGCTAAGAAATGGGGAAAAGGCCCCTATTAAGGGTTTGCTTTTAGCTAAGCCTACTGTCCTCAAAGACTTTCAGGAGATTCCTATTGTCTGAAGAGCTCCAAGCATCCTGAAAATTATATAGTGCTCATATTACCTCAATACTTCCATACTGTGTATTCCCTTGTATTTAGCATATTCAGTCTCCCAGTATACTTTTGAGTAAAACATTAAAGCAGAACATGAAATACGTTCTTTAAAACACAATAACAAAAGTGTGAATGATTTCATTTCATTGCTCAGTCTTGTTGAGAAGTGGAAAAAATATTAATCTAATGAAAAAGAATCAATTTTGTAATCAGGTGTTCCAGAATAAAGGTGTAAATTCCAGCTTAACACAATAGTTACTAATAATAACCACAAGATGTCACTATTATACAAAACACACAATACTCCAGGGAGTGTTTGGTAGAGAGAAACTTGTGATTCTTAGTCCATCTAAAAGAAAGAAGTTAGTAGGGGTATGCATGAAAGGATGGAAGAGTCTTCTTTTGACTTACTAATCTTTTGGCCAATTCTGATGACAATGCCCATGGAGTTAGCATACTTTTAGCTCTTATGGTCTTGGAAGTTTTGTAAACAAGACTAATGGGCAACATCGCAAAAGACAAGGGATAAATTTATTCCCTTATTATTCTTAAACACTTAACAACCTACATAGAAGAAAAATTGCCTGTCCTTCCGTACTGATTTATTAGTGCCTAACAAGGCTTTTAACTAAAAGCCACTAAACAAGAAAAGCTGAACAAAACCCTTCCAGATTCTGAAATTTAAACACATTTTTTCTAGTCAAAGAGGAAGGTGACTGCTAAACTAGCAAATTTATCAAGACAAGCAATGAAATGAGGTTGTATCTTATGACTGTATTTGGATTAGAACATAACTGCAATTCATATCATAAAACCTGTGTATTTGTCACACCTGAGGAAAATTAAAAATTGGGGTTTTGTCTTAGCTTAGCTTAAAAATT
>JAVHNF010055962.1:0-11072 GCA_034783455.1 Micropsitta finschii
AGGAGAGAGTGGGGATAAGTGATGATTTCTGGGAATCATAGTTCATTTAAAAGAAGTGGGGGTGGATACAGGTTTCTGAGAGCTGTGACAAAGTGGCATTCTGGAAATCTTTCCTGCTTAAGAGGAACAAATCCATCCTGGAATTGTCCCTGCCTACCAAGAATACTTGCTGTGTTCACATGAAATTATAGCGCCAGTTTACCCACTTGCAAAATGTGGTTAATGGTATTGTCTTCCTTCATTAAGCTATTTGAGATTTCTAGGAATGAATACATTCCATGAAAGCTAGCAGCTTTCCTTCGTGTGTGTGTCTTGCCCATTCTTCCCTTCTCTATACAATTCATTGCCCTTTGTGTGCTCCCTGGCATGAATTGCTCTCTTACAATCATAAGTCTGAATTAGGTCAGACACCTTCAAATCATTAGTCTAGCTTTGAGCTGTGCTATTTAATATTAAAATCAAGCTGAGAATGGATAGGGACAAATTATTAGCTTCTCAAAAAACATGGATTTTTTGGAAACTGTAGAATGGTTTTGATCTGTGGGATTAAAAGGAATCAGTACTGAAAATGGATTCACATCATTTTCTTTTTGGGTATCCAGTCCTTTGGGGGAGGGGGAGGAGAGAAAAAATAACAGCTGATTTAATATAAGTGGGCTGAATTCTCTCTCCTGGTGGGTCTTTCAAACCTCCAGTTTCTGTTCTTGCCATCACTCTGTGAATATCCCCCTCCCCTTTTTGTTAAAAGGCATTTCCTATGAAAGCCTACAAAAGCAGCTTTCAATCTGATTAAGCTTCTCCTGTAAAAAAGTACAAAAATAGGGATACATTTGGGTCAGTATCACCCCTCTATTCATCTGCCTTAATTTGCCTAGACTACTTGCTAAGGACACTGCACATGAACATGGAAGGCTTCTGCAGTCATTTGGAGCTACCCAAAACTTCCTTTATGAAATTTGAAGGGGTACTAATGACCATAACCCAAAACCATATTGCTGGAAAGGCCCGAGCAGCTTGACGTAGCTGAGGGGTCATTGCTGGCAGGTACTAGTTCGCCACCTTACGTGGAGGGAGCTACTGTTTGATGGAGGTGGAGAGAATAGTTGTCTCCTGAGAACCCCATCACTGATGTTCTCTATCTCTGGATGTTTCTCCCTGCACAGAGAGGCAGTGTCTCACACTCCCAGTGGTGGGTCCACTTCCAAACCAAAGCTCACTCACGACTGACCCTCAGTTAAGGTAAACCCTGCTTTACCTTAGTCTGCCTACCTGTAGAACGGGTACAGCATAATTTCTTCCAGTAGGTTTTGTGAGCGAAGTTCAGCATCTGACAGACTTCTCTGGTGTTGACTTTTCTCTGCATCAGTACCCATATCTCTCACTTGCCCATTTGTAGAAATACATATAATACTTGTTTTCAGCAGATTAGTATCTGTGTGAGATATTTGTGCAGCAATTTACAAAGGTGCTGTGATAACACGTGTAAATATTTTAAAAGGATAGTGTTGAAAAATAAGCTTGAACTGGAACTGCATTTTGTTTCTGCTCTCGCAAGAGGTTTGTAACCTTTCTTAATAATTTTTTTCTTTAGTACACAGCAATGTTGAAATGTAATCTTTATTACTAAATGAATGAATGACTGCTGTTGCTTAGGGCACAGACCAGAAACTGTTTTCACGTGAAGCCCAAGTATTGTTGCTGTTGCAGTTTTCCTGTTGTTTTATTAGCTCTGAAAAGTGTTGGACTACTCCTGAAATCTAATAATCTCTGTAAAGTGTCTTCGTTCAGCATCATCTTTGATAATGGAGAGTAGTTTCTAAAAATATAATAAAAGCATAAAAAAGAATATTATTTTAACTGCTTTCAAAAACTAGGAAAAATTAACAAGTAAAAAAGAGGCAGACTGCATAGAGAGGAAAAAGAAGAACAGATACTAAATGTTAGTTTTCAATCACTTTGTGTATGTATTTGTGATTTAATCTGCTAACAGTCCTGCTAAGTACAGCATAGGATTTGGTGGATATTTGAGGGCCAGCTGCACACTCTTTTTTTCTGAAAGAAAAAAAAAAAAGGAGAAAGAAGGAGTATTAACTAAAAATATGTTATGTTTTTTTAAAGTTACCAGTTGAATTATCAAAAATATATTTTCTTTTTCCTATTGGTCATCAGTTGCCATCAAGCATATTTAAATGGAAAATGGTTGTTTTAAATATTACTACTATTCTGTACTTTCTTTTTATTAACTAAGCATCTAATGATCTCTGAAGAACAGGAATGGCCCTCTAGACAAAAGCATCTTTCTGGGGTGTATGTGTGTGTGTGCACGTATGTATGTGTGCATGTCTGCCTATAGGTATATAGATACATGTGCACAAGGCAAAGAGCTTCACAGGTTTATAACTGAAGAATGAACTCCTGTGGTTTTCATCTGATTTTTAAAAGCAGAAAATATGATTTCTGGCCCCAGAATGTCAAAATGTAACAACTCTTTTGTTATGTTAGTAAAATATATATATTTTTAATTATAAACTTTTATACCAGTGACTTTTACATGAAGCAGCATTCAGATGTTTTATGTTTCACATTTATTTAAACAATCACTGTCTCAAAATATTTTCCCTGAAACCTTATGTACAGGTAATAAAAGCCTTGTATTGGAGCAGGCTCATCTGATAATAGCAATACAAGGTTGTCTGATTATGCCAAAATAATATTGGAGAAAGGAGATTTTATTAACTGACTTAAAATGAAATCTGTAACATCTATGAGTTTTTTCCCTTCCAAATGGACCGAAAGCTTCATTAGAGAAAAGAAACCTTTTTTTAAAGGCTATATACTAAAATACGAAATATATTTCAATTGAAGCCTAAGAAACAGATGATAACTATTCAATTCCTTTGCCAAAAAAATATTCTTTAATTTGATTTTATTTTTCTTTCTCCTATGTTAACATTTTGATGCAGCATCTGCATGCTAACACTCCAGGCATTTCACTCCCCTTTTTTAAGTAGTTTGAGAGGTAACCTTAGTTCACAGAGCATTCTAAGAGCCAGGTTCAGTGCTGCTAGATGCCATACCTATAAAATATCTTTTCTTCTTGTGTCTTTGTGTAGGTCAGTAGAACCTATGCTCTGCCATCCACATTAAGCTTTTGGAACATTTCTCTTCCCCATGCTTTTGATGTGCATTTCACCTCAGGAAAATACTTGTTCCAGAAGGAATTTTGCCTGGCATATTTCTGTGCAGGAACAAAAAAATGAGTGTTGTTAGCTACGTTCCTGTAGAAATAAGGTTTATACCTCCGTTTGCAAAGGTAGTTGCCCACTAGCTCTGGTAGTAACTTTTCTTCCTCTTTGACAATCTGCAGGATAACACGTCAGCAGGAGCTGCTGGTAGAAAGCTGGATGTAGTCCTCTGCTTGCCCAATGGTTGTTTTTTCTATGAGCATTTTGCCTCAGATTGGGCTTTATCTGGTTTTGTAAGGCAGATGTAGCAGAAAGAAGGTCCATGTTGGGGAATGTCTTTCAGCATTTCTTATTTGACTTTGGCACATTCCCCCTTCCACCTCTGAGAGGGGAATCTGGCTTCCCAATTCGCACTTTTCCAGGACTTCCCTGTACCCAGTCTGAGGGTGAACCCCTGGTATTCAGGAAGGCTTTTCTTAGGGCCACTTCACTATGAGCTATTTGTCACTGTGCACAACATATTTTCTAAACAATATTACTTGTGGTTCTCATGTTAGAAAACGATTCCCCCTCCCTCCCCACCCCCCCAATATTTTTAGCATAGGTACTTGTTAAATTTTTATTTCATTTTTATTTTTATTTGCAAAGATGAGAATAAGTGATTATGCTCTAAATATGAAAGGGTATTTTGCTTAAAACCAACCCCCAGAAGGCTTATTACCAGTGCAGATATTTTAACACAAGCATTTTGGTCAAAGCATTCAAACACCTAACATTCCGCATTTCAGTAAGCAACAGATTTCTCCCATAAAATGAGATATAAAAGCCCAGCATCTAAAAAAACATTAATAAATTAGGGGAATCTATATTTAAAAACAAACAAACAAAAATAAACACAAAAACTTTGGTTTCAGTCTTTAGTGATTAAAACTAGGGGTGCTGTGGGGAAAATATCTTGATCAATGTAGCAGAAGTGGTTGTGTGTTGCTAGAATGGAAAATTTTGAAAAATGCTTTATTTAGAACATGATAGTTATTTGAATCAGAAACACTTTGTAATTGGCAAAAAAAAAAAAAAAATAGAAGAAGAATTTTGCAGAACCGACATTTCAAATTTGGGACTTCTTTTCTTAGGATATATGCTATTTATTTCACATGATTTCTGACCTTTCTTAAATACTGAATTCCTAGCAAATTCAACAATATACTGGATTTTACAGGTGATGCACAATAGAATATGAATTCTGAATGCCTGCTGCAAAGGTAATTTATTTTAGAGAAGTGGATTATTTTGATAAAAATAAACCATTTTCAGCAGGAAAATAGTTGTTGCTTGTTGCTCGAAAAACCTATTTACTTTAACAAAACTTATTTTCTGTTGTATACTGTAACTGCTTCAATTTTGAGCCTTTCTACATTGCTTTCCAAATATTTTGCTCTCTTCTAACTGTTAGATTTAGTACAGCCATATAGTGTTGCAGTCATATATTTCTCTTGCAGTCATTCCCAGGGCCTTATTCTATAGGTTCTGAATATACTTTCAGAAATAAATTAAATTTCCCACCTGAGTAAGGCCTTTTGAAATGGGCCTTGTTAAAAAAAAACCCTGACAATATGGTAAGAGAATTCATAAACTACTCAATCTGCCTAAGTTTGTTTAGATACTACTGAGTCCTCACTATAAATGGAAAGAGCAGCGGCCACATTTGCTTCACCAGGCAAACCTTTTTTCACGCTCAGGAGCTAAGTTTGTCTTTACTGCTGCAGAGCTGCGTTATTTGAAGACAGGACTGTGGTCATCAAAGGGTTAAAGCCAGTTTTGAATTTGAGTTAATCCATATGCTAATCTATTTTAAATATCCCTGCATAACTACCAGCGTATTTTTAGCAGTGCAGTTTGTTGTTCCAGTTGCCAGCTATTTTTGATGACACAACAAAATAGGGCAGAATATAGTTTTAAGGTTTATTTTGGCCTCTACCTTTAAAAAGGACAAAATCTCTTCTCGTCCAAGGATATTTTTGATTTGAATGGTCTATACCTGCCCTCTGCAATCAACCAATTATTGTAAGCAGTGTGATGGGCCCAAGGTATTAGTGCTGCGAACGTTCCTGTTGTCCCTCGGGTTAGGGATTGTTTTGCAATGATCACTCATCCTTATTTGAAGATTGCATGACAAGACACTATTAAAGTAAGGGCAAGGAATTCAATTTCTTGATGTCATTTTGCCTGGCCTGGTTTTGAAAATAGGTCACTGTATGCTATCTGGATTTGTATATTATAACAGCACCTGCTAGCATTTTTGTAGTGAAGGGTCTAACCATATTTTCATTATAAACTCCTGTTTTCAGGAGGTTATAGACTGTAACTTGACCATGAAAAGAAGCTTCTATCTAAACGGTGGCATGCAAGGGCTCTTCTAGGTACATGGTTTTTACCCTGCGAATCTTGACAGAAACGTGTTCGGTCATTTCTGCAGGAATGAAAAATGAAAACATATTTTCAGCAGCAATTTGGTGTTGATAGTAGATTCCTTAAGAAAAAGATACCATATGTTTATCTTTTAATTAAAATGATATCTAAAAAAGCTGGATTTCTCATGCAAGTCTTAATAAGAATCTGTGTAAGTATAGGTTATAAACATTGGTGACTGGGCATGTATATTTTAATTATGCAAATCTACTGTAATAAATGCCCTTATATAATGGAGGGATTTAACAGGGTCAAAACCAAGTTGTTTGAAAAGGTTGGTAAATAAATCGTATGGATCTAAACAGCAAGTTTATGTTTATATACTCATTTACACTGCTTTTTCCCATAACGTGGAATTGTTTCTGAGGGAGTCAGCATCGTTCTGTGGCCTAATATTTTAAATCATGAATAAATTCTCGCTTACACAACCAAACCAGCACAGCTGTGCAAATGCGTGTATTTAACACTAATTAAATGCTTCCACCTATACATTAAAAAATCCAAATCACAGTCTCTTACTACCAGTAACTGTAGGTTTTTACAGAATAGATGTGAAGGTGCATTTCATCACTTGCCATACACTTTTTAATGTGTTTTATGTTTTGTTTTTAATACGTTCAGGAGCAGCCAGGCAGCAACAGAGCAAAATGGAAACTTCTTCTGAAAAAAAAGATAATAAAATATGTTTGAGTAACATTAAAGGATTGTCTGAAGACTGCCGATGTAAGGAAATTCAGGGTTAATGCTGCGTTACTTCATTTTGAAGTCAACCCCATTGCGCTTGTTTATTGCAGGAGTCTTCAAAGGGAGCCATTGCACAAGGATGTGTCTGAGGTTGCTGCAGCACCCAGTGGTCTCAGCCCCATGCCAAACTTTTAGATGGCTAAATATAGGATTCCCAAATAGTTTTCTGGAGGGGAGGGGCACCAGGGAGAGAAAGAGGAGGAGGACGATTGTGGCCAGCATCACTGGCCGTGGCTGTGCTGTGGGGTTCAATGAAACATGAGAGAAAGAAGAATAAAGCTCTGTTGCTCAGGACTGTGCTGCATTCTGGTTAAACATTAAGATTCCTAGATATTTTATTTTTACCTAGTCCTTGAAACACCCACTGGTAAACCAAAATCCCCCATCCCCTGCAAAGCCAACAGTTTGCTACTTAAATGGGTTTAGACTTAATTTTAATGGAAGTGAAACATAGTGGATGGAGGCAAATTAAAACCATATAATTTTGTAATCTTAGTTTAGCTATAATTGCGGCAATAAAACAGTGGAAAGAATAATTGGAGAACATATGTTTGTGAGTGACATTATCTAGGTGACTTCCCTTTTACGGCAATGCGCTGCTGCCCTATTTGTCTCCCCCTCCCTATGCATTGGAATGACAAACCTGCGAGCCCGGAGTTAATGCTGATTGCGGCAGCTGCTTACACACCGAGTCTCCATGGCAACCAGGGACGTTGCCATGCAACCGTATTCTTTTAGGGACAGGGAAAATGCCCAAAGGCTTACTAAAAATACATGGGGGGGGGGGAGAAAAAATAATAAAAAAAAATCTTAAATTTTCTTACTACTGTTAATGGGTATAAGGGACCGGGGTGCTGCTTGAAAGCAGAGGTCGCACAAATAAAAACTCGTCCCTGACCTTTCCAAAATTGCTTGCCGTTGCTTGAAACCTCGAGCTTTATTGACAAAGATGACTTTTGATCGATTGTAAAATTGGTAGCTAACACGCGGCAGCCCTCGCAGACTTCAAGATGCAGCACTGGCCCATTGCTATTCCAGAGGGGTTGAAGGTCAGCTGAGAGCCATCAATGCCGTATTGATCAGCAGAGCTGAAAAATGCCCGTGTTTACAGCTCCTTGCGTTGTGGGGCTGCAGCCCCAGCCTCCTGCTCCCGGCGCATGCCGCAGAGCAAGCCGTCCTCCCAGCAAAAGTGACATCACTTCACTCAGCTCAGCTGTTTCTGCAGTTTTCTATAAATAGCTAGATAAAAAATTGAAGGCTGCTTTGGAGAATTTAGCCAGCCAATCTTCTGATCGTCAGCAGACGAGACAGGCTGGGCTTTCTTTTTCTTCTTTTTTTTTCTACCCTACTAATATTGCGCTGCAAATTCTTCCTCCTGGTACTTGGAGCTTGACCTTGAGTAACCAAAAAATTGTGAATGGTATACATGGGCTGCATTCAGGTTCACCCTGAAATGGATATTTTAATTCATCATTCATCACTTCTCTAGCTGTTAAAATGTGATCAGATAGGAGTGAGGGATGGAGGGAGGAGAAAGTGTTGGCTTGACGTTGCCGTATGACACGTGAAGGCCTGGCGTTATGCTGATGCGGCATGTTTGCTGTGCTCAGTATCACCTCTACCTGCAGGAACCCCCATGTGCCAGGCTCCTGGGTGCCCTCCTGAATTAAACACACTATGCAGTGCAGTCAGAGTTACACCAGGGCTCTTGTTGGTTGTGATAGTGGAGACAAAGTCTTTGATGGAAGCAATTAGAAAAGTTAACAAAAGCACTGTTAATAAGCACACTTCTTATTTTAACTTGATTCTGATTTTGCTGCTCTATTTCTTAATTAACCCTCTAAGGTAGTTGATAAAAGAAAACCATCACCTGTCTGGTCTGTAAATAACCTCTTGCTTGCTCGATAGTATTTCTGTATGGAAGAGGACCATTAAAAAGCTGCAAAGCACAAAATGAAGTATTGAAACTGTCTGGGTAAAAATGTGCATTCTGCAGGTTTTATGAAGTTTTGGAGACTGTAGCAGTTCTTTTCAAAAAAGGTGGGGTAAATGAACTTGTAAAAATAAGAAATAACAACAGACCCAGACTCCATCCTCAGGTAGCCATCATGGCGAGATCCTGTTACTTACCATGGCTTTGCCGTCTCTGGGCTGCATTCCTATTGGGAATTGAGAGTGTGCCAGGGAAAAAGAGAGTCTCATACAGCCCATGAGCCTCACTCATCTAGTCAGCACTCCTGAGCACAAGCCTTCACGCAGGATCAAGCTGCAGCTGTCCCCATCCTTTCTGATTTGAACAGGGAGATGAAACTGCTTGTCAACAGAAAAGATAAAAGTACCTGTTTTTTAGAAAAGTTAATGGCACTAGAAATAGAAACCAGACAGTTCCTTGAAGGTGGGAAAGAAGGGATGGGCAGATTTTCTCTCCTGGCTGCAGTGCTGATTGTGGTGCAGTGGGTATTGTAAAGTGGAATGTTATGGCCTGTGTAGTATGAGGGATTAGAGCAGAGGACTACAACAATTCATGTGGGCCTCAAAATCTGTGTCTGTCCCTTAGCAATAGATTTGTGAATGAACTGCAAAATATATGTAAAATTACTGATGTATAGGACTTTAAAATACATGTGTTCTGTACAGAAACTGATCTATAAATGATTCTGAATGTAAAATTCAGAGTCTGCTCAAGGGATGGAGATCAGTGGGGGTTGTATTCTTAAGTATTTTTTGAGTATCTGGATGCATGTGATCCAAAACCAAAGTTCAGCTGTTTATTGAAGTATTTCTGCTGGTGTTAATGTTTAGTTTTTGAATGGCCAGTACTGATACTCTTTCTTGGGAGGGGAGAGGAAGAAGGAAAATGGCAGAACAAGATCCAATCTATTGTCTCTGCAGAGCGGACAAAGTAGTACTTGACCCATTGGTTGAGTGGAATGCAAATAAAACAGGATAAAAGAGTCAAAAGAACTGAAACTTTATAACTTGCTGGATTTAATTTATTGCGGAGAAAATTACTGGTTGAAAGATGGAGTTTAATTTTGCCTAAACACTTGTTAAAAATTTATTTAACTTCCAGAACAATCTCTGGTGAAGTATTGCCATAGGAAAAAAAAACCCACCACCCCAAACCCAACAGCTTGGATTGTACAAGGAAAAAAAAAAAAAAACAAACACCAAAACATTGTGGTTTTAAATAAGTTTATTTATTTTTGCACGTAAATTGATGTTGAACCCTTACAACTTGACAAATTTTTTGGCAATATATTTATTTTTTTGATAATGTTCACCTTTTCCCACTATCATTAAATTTCATAACACATTTCAAAAAGTACTGTTTTTTTAATGTATGTCTTCCACTTTGAAATAAAGCAAAGGGAACTGGGACTTTTGGTGCTGAATCAAGTTAATGGTCTTCCTACTAAAAAAAAGTCATCTGTTTGGTGAAGACAGACTAGAGAGGGCTAAAAACAATATAAGACCTTCCTACATTCCTACGTCCAGCATCATCTTGTCTTACTACTCAGTACAGCTGGTACGTATTCCATGCTGAAAAGCTGGACAGCTGTTTTTATTATCTTTGCCTGATCTCAAGCCAAGCCCCTTCTGGGGACAACAGTCTTGACTCTGCATTCCATGACCTTTTCAAAATCCCATATTGAAAATATGAGTGGATTAGCCAAATTTGTGAATCATAGGCCTGCTCTCTAAGTCAACAAGAGCTTACTTGCTAATTTCAGTGGAAGCAGGAGCAAAACTGAAGTTGAATTGTGCTCCATCAAACTCCATTTGACTTCAGGTCAGGATAAAATTAATTCCCATTACCTTTATTGTCATTTTATGTCTTTTTGCTGAAAGACAGACAAGGAACTTTACTTTTTCAGTCTCCTTTCCCAAGAAAGGAAAGGTGAGTCTATCACTTTAATTTCTGAGCACACAAACATCACCTGTGTAGGACCTTCTCCCCGTCCACTGCTGGAAGGAGAGAAAAGTAACTTCAAGTGTAGATAAACACTGGACAAGTGTTTGCTGATATGATCAAACCTAGTATTTGTCTGGGGAAAAGAGGGAGAGTGCCTTAGGGAACAATTCACCAGAGTATCCTGAACTTGTGTGAGAGACCCTTGAAAACACTGTTGGGCTCCATGTTTTCCCTTTCCCTCCCTGCCAGGGCAGGCAAAGCAGTAGCTCTATAAAGAAAAAGATCTGGAAAGAGTGTCCTAAAACACTGTATGGCAACATCTGGAGGGACAAGGGGATTCCCTCTGTTGTCTGTAATCTTATGTTATTCTATAAAGTATTTATTTATTTTTATTCAGCGTGGTTTTCTCTTGTCACTCTAGTAACTAGATTTGGAGGATTTCCTCAACAATAGAAGCTGCCTTAATAGGAACAGGGTGTACCTGTGTGTGCACAGACACACATGGGGATGCCAAGAAATGTTACTCTACAAGGCTGCATAGCAGTGGAACTATAAGCAAACACACAGTTTGCTTATAGTTATTATTAATAATAACTATATAGTATATATAACTATATAATAATTATTATAACTATATAATAATTAATAACTGCTACACAGTTAATAATTGTTTAGTTCTTACAACTAAAAATAATAGCTTAAGGCTGATTTTTTTTTTTTTTTTTTTTTTTTATTTTTTTGGGGGTTTATTTTGTGAA
>JAVHNF010055964.1:39085-49909 GCA_034783455.1 Micropsitta finschii
TTGTTCTTTTCAGAATTAGAAGTTACTGGTTCATGGAAGAAGCATGTGTCTACTTTATAACCCTTTAGACAGCACTCCGTGTTGTGCTGCTTGCAAGCCCAGCATCAGCCACTGTGAAATGAGTCCTTTCTGCTGTTGAATGAACGTACCAAGGCTGCCTGATGTTTCACTTACCCTGTAGCATCACAGGCCATGCTGCTCCAGCAGAGTCTATTTAAGCCTTTTGTTTCAGCAGAATACACACCTGCCAAAAATAACATGAAGGTTTACCAGCCAGTACTTCTCCCAACAGTGCTTCTGCC
This sequence comes from Micropsitta finschii, assembly GCA_034783455.1. Taxonomy (NCBI): domain Eukaryota; kingdom Metazoa; phylum Chordata; class Aves; order Psittaciformes; family Psittacidae; genus Micropsitta; species Micropsitta finschii. Next base: position 39,388 of record JAVHNF010055964.1, read on the forward strand.
CTCCCACATCCCAGCCAAAGAATGCTTCTGTGTCACTGCCAATTTCTGCCAACGGATACAAGCAGTGGAGAATGGAGGAACTGCCACTACAGTTTCCAGATGAACAATATATTTTGGCCAAAGAGAAATCCCTAATCCTTAAGAAACAAAGATTCCATTTTTATGGAAATCAGTCCAATGGAAGGGAATGACAGAGAGTTGTAATTCAGATTCAATGGGATGTATATAAAGTAAGCCAAAGCAGTTTCTTAGAAGAAGGCAGGTCTATGATCTTAGTCCCATTAGGACACATCTGGAATGTTGCCAGTCACTGCATTGGAATTGCTGTGGATTTACATGAGACTGACATCAGAACCTGGCTCACAGGAGCGGCTCATCTGACTTTCCCTGCCGGTAGCTGAGGTTACTGTGTACCTCACTGAGAGCACATCCAGGTTTTGAGATGAGGCGTGTTTCCAACCACAGTGTCTCTTCCAAATTTTCTTTGGAGGGCAGTCAGCATCTGCTTGAAGGACATTTAGCAACTTTCCAAGTAGAAAGAGTTCACAGGCGAGGCAACAGTATGTTACAGTGCAAGCCACCAGCCTACTGGAAATGATACATCTGTTGAGGAGTGCAAAAGATTTTTGGGTTCCAGAACTCAGGAATTTCTTCACTGCTCGAGTAAGATCCTCAGGATAGAAATAACATATAAAACAATTGCTACTTTCTCATTGATCCCACAAAGTACAGATCTGTGGAGTGTATCTTGAGCTAGAGGGTTATTTTCCATTTAAGAATATTCTTCCTGTTATAGCTTCTATACTCGGTAAACAAACATAAGGAGAAGGGCATCCAGGATTTAAAACACTTGGTGAGGGAATGACAGCCATGTGGTTGTTTTATTGTGTCCTACTCATTTTTCAAGCTACTGCATAATCTTTAGTGGAAACCCCAGATGAACTTGTTTGATTAATTAATGGGTCTGTTCCTTAGCATGTACACTTTGTTGTTAATGGAGCTATAATAAGGCTGTGTTGATTTGTACTGTGAATCCAACTCTTTGAGGTAAAGAACTATAAAGAATTTAGTATTCTCTGTGGGTATACAGAATTAAATACTGTGCATGGAGGGGGTATGATATCCATAAGTGAAGGTTTTATTGCAGAGGGGAGCCCCTAACCTTCTTCCTGGTTAAAAAGAGACATTCTGGGGAACTCCCTTCTTACTCTACCTCTAAATATTCAGTAGCTCTTTTTGTGGTTTATAACATACGGTGAGTATTGTGCTGGGTAAAAACCAACCAGATTTATGTCTTTTTCAGAGTAATTTTAAGATCTAAAGTTCTGGCCTGGCTCAACCTCTGGTTAAAAATAATCCTGCAGTGTCTGTAGGCTTGTAATGAGCGAGTAGCTGAGGGCTTTTGCCCATTATGTGAACTGATGCTTGAATTTAAAGCTCAGGAAAGAACCAGGAATGTGGAACACTGAGAAATACAAGGATGAATCACTAGAAATGGCACCCCCACTCCTTCCCAAATAGGTTTTAGATTTAGAATCACAGAATCAACCAGGTTGGAAAAGACCTTTAAGATTATGAAGTCCAACCATTCTGTTATTCCTTTTTGTTTCTCACTGTATTCTTTGAGTAGAGTATTTCATTCTAAATCACCATCCTTCTCTGTATGTTCCACATCATGTGTGGTAGGATGGAGTTTCTTACTTGTTACTGTTAAAAAGCCTTCATTAGCCATGTGTGGTGATGCCATCTGTAAGTCATGCAGGCACTGCAGAAGAACAGGCAGTGAACTCTGCGTATGTTTCAGCTGCTCACTCTAATAGCTGTTCTTTTCCTGCTTTGGTCCCCCTTTCAGAAACTTCTTGCTATTTAGAAGTGTGTTCATTTCGATGGAAAGACAGAAATAAGGACAGCACTGATGGGGCAAGCCTTAGTAACATCCCTATTGCAACTTAAGGTCAATTTATATAATAGCTTCAAATAAGTAACCTTTATCTGAGAAATGTAAAAGTTCATATTTAGGTATAGATGCAGCTGCTGGATGGAGAGGGCATAATTGTCCTTTAAAGATAGTATCAATCCATGCAGCATTAGAATGGAAGTATATTCACATCTGGGGCTTCACCATCAAGTACTATTGCTTTATATGATTGTATTTATTTTAAAGTTCAGTTATTGTGGCAAGTTGGATTTTTTCGGCAGTGCTGTTTCCTAATCTTTTCTATGTCAGAATCTCACTGGTTGTGTGAGTTGTCATATGTGTGACATTCCCAGTTGTCCATACACATCTTGTTGGATTTTATGAATGGGCATTCCCAGTTGTCCATATACATCTTGTAGGATTTTGTGAGTGGGTACTTCTCTATGGTATAGATATTTAGCAAATAGAACAGAAGAGACTGTTTTAGTTGGAAGGTACCTACAATGATTATATAGTCCTATTTTATCTGGAAGAGACCTACAATGATCATATAGTCCAACTGCCTGGTCACTTCAGAGCTGACTAGGGCTGAACCTAAGTTAAGGCATGTTAAGAGCATTCTCCAAAGCCTCTTTCACACTGTGGAAGCAAACTGTCTCTGTAAAGAAATGCTTCCTAAAGTCCTTATAAATGATTGCAAAGTACTTATTGCCTCTTCTCTTTCTGGCTTCTTGTTTCCTGTATACTCTTTTTTTATTTCTCTAGCAATTGAACAGATAATAGAGCTGCTTCCAAACCTCTAGTAAGAGTTTGTAATGTAAAAACGAAGGTCAGAACATCACTGGAGTATACTGAGAACTCGAACAGAATTGTGGACCTTCTCTCTTTCAAGCAAGTAGTCAGTCTTTGAACATCATGTTTCTTTTCAATGTTTAAAAGAAATCTCAATCAAATAGAACTTAGAGCTTCTTCACATTTGGAGATAAAAGCTGATTGTCATGTAAAGTCCCAACAAGAATAGGACTCTTTATTTGTGCTTCTGCTTTGCTTAGACTGCCATTTACAACCTTTTATAGCAAGATTATTTGAATCATCCTCTTTTTTTAGAGTGCACTAATCTGCATAGTATCAGTTCTAAATAGGAGATTCAGTAGGTTTGGATAGTACTATGTAGGCATTATAAACACACAATAATGCAATAAAATACAAAACTATCCTACAAGTATTGCAAGAGAGTAATGGAGACTTTCAACATTTAGAGGGGATCCATTGATAGTGTATTTGAAAACTTGGATCATAAAATAGTTAGGGTCAGAAAGGACCTTAAGATCATCTAGTTTGAACCCCCCCTGCCAAGGGCAGGGACACCTCACACTAAACCATTCTGCCCAAGGCCTCATCCAGCCTGGCATTGAACACTGCCAGGGATGGAGCATTCACAATTCCCTGGGCAACCCATTCCAGTGCCTCACCACCCTCACAGTAAAGAATTTCTTCCTTGTATCCAATCTAAACTTCCCCTGTTTAAGTTCGAGCCCATTACCCCTTGTCTCCTTTGTGTGCGTATCAAAGCACAAGCAACATATCCTTGTCAATAAAAGCCCTTTCTAATTCTTTTTTATCCTCCCCAAGGGAGTCCTTAGAGCCCTATGGAACCTCAAGCAGCCCTTTAATTCCTCCTGTTTTGGTCCCTGCCACGGCTTGGGGCCTGTTGTAGCAGCCATGCCAGCTGTAAAAAACACTGCTCCTTGATGGAGCAGAGCAGTGGCTGCTGACTGACACAAAGCATTACCTGCCCACGGGGACCCAACGTGCCCGCTCATTCTGCAGCGCTATCAGAAATGTTTCCATGCATTTGTTTGCAAAATGTCTTTATCCAGCCAGGAGAAATGTCCCTTGAAGTCAACCGACCAGATAAATAAATAACAGTCAAAGACAATACGGGGAGGAAAAAGGAAGTTTCTAGAGGGAAATAAGTGATGGATTGAAAGAGATTTGAGGCTGGTGAGCTGTACAAGTTGGTGCGCGATGTGACAGGAGAGAGTCCTCACCCCACTGCTTCCTGGTCTTCCACTTGAAATGGAGTCCTGAAAATGCTGATTTAAAAGGGATGAAGAAACAAGCAGTAAAATAGCCCAGTGTACACTGGGAGCAGATTTTAGACCTTCTGAACTGGTTTTGTAATGTATCTGCTGGTACTTGTGTCAAAATCAAGCTCTTTGAGCAAGGTGCAGGAGGGATGCTGGAGCTACTTCCAAGTTTTTCAGTGGATTCATGCACAAATCTGGGCAAATAGAGGAATTATTTCACTTTTCACATATATAGCATAGAACAGGAATCATGACCTGAAATTTGGGTTTGCTTTCCAAGAGCGTTTGTCTTTGCTTTCCAGGAGCAACTCTGAGTGAATGGTCTTTTGGGACCAGAGGAAAATGTAGATTAATAGCACCATTTATGAGAATAAACATGGGCTAAAATTCCAAGCACAGCAACTGCTTCTCAAAGCATCCAGGGACAGCAACAGATGCAATAAAGCAGAAACCCACTTTTTGGCTGCCAAGAAAAAATGTTTCCTACTTCAGACCCAAATCTGGGGGGAGACCATATCACCCACTGCAGAGCAGCCCATGACATTGAAGCTCTTGTGTGTATGAAAAGCCATTTCAGAGATGCAGCAGACCTGAGTGCTCTCAGGGGCAGCTTCCCAGCCCCTGCAATGGATCTACTATCGACCTGCATCTACCTATCATCATCTACCAAACCTGGGTACTGTTCTTGTGTCTGCTCACTGGCTTTTCCATTTGCGTCTTTATCTCATTGATTTGACCAAAAGAGTTATAGGATTGAAAGAATAATAATAGTTCCCTGCCCATCCAGCTTCTTACTTTGATTCATTCCATTCTTATCACTTTGAGTGAACTAAATAATTAATCATCTTACAGAAAATTATTAGGGCTAATATTACACAGATTACACTTGCCAGTTCTAGCAATAATGTTGAAAAGAACATCTGTATAACCTTCTATTTAACTACAGTCTGGCTTGTTTAGTGATGTACAGCTTTGGGGCTTTCACTCTGAACTTTGGCCAGCTACATTGACTAAATAAGAAGTTTTTATAGTTAGTGTTCAAATCACCAAATACTTGCCTAAAGCAATCCCATTGATCAAGTGTATCATTTGTAATACAAATGTTTTTATTAGGAGGCTTTGTTCAAGATAAATGAAGGATCAAATTAACTGGAGATTGGATTGAGTAGCAAATGCTGCAGCTGGATAATTTCAAGCAGTGAGGCTGAACATTTCTTTCAACTGATGAGAAATCATCAACTAAGTCTTAATATAAAACATGCACACACAGAGGCATCTCTATCGATTCCTCTCATGGCTATGGCACGCTTTATACAAAACAAATCTGGGTTTGTAGGATAGACTACAAACCCATCACCTCGCTGCAATCAAAGCAGTCTGAGGTTTCATTCTGACCAGAATTAGGTATGCTTTCAAAATACTAACATGCACCAAAAGCCTCCTCCTGCTCCCTCATTTTTCATGCTGCCCCTGTTACCACCTAGTAAAACCCCTTGTGCAGCTCTGCTCTTAACCCAAATGCCTCCTTTGCATTAAGTGGGGCAATCATTTTCCTCTTTTTAGGAAAGAAAACCCCCAGAAGAGAGCCAGCACAAATATTTCACTATTCCAGCATCCTGGTAGCACAGCAGAGCCTGGGTGTGATTGAATTTACTCATCATCAGCCAGTGGAAAATGACTGTGTGAGTGAAATGCTGTTACTTTATGTGTAGATATATGTATATATATACGCACATATATATATATACACATTTTAATATAGTCCAAATTAGGAAACCTATTTGGGATTACATTTCTTTGGCTGTCATGTAGAGCTGTAGATATTAAGTAGTTGCTTTCTGAAATAACTCTCCCTTCTCCACATCCCACTCCCAGAGCAACATGTAAAGTGTTTGCTGATGCAGGAATTACAGATGTTGGAAGAGCTCCTATAAAACCTCCCAAGATTTACATCTCCTCCATGGGCTGACTTCACAGGGAGAGGTTTTACAGGCATTCAGGATCCTTTTCAATGTATCTCAGGAGGCATTTATAATAATAGGAGGAAATCCCTTGAAGCCCATCAGATAAAACACACGGAGTTAGGAAGGGAGCACGGAGGTCAGTTGGTCCCCATGGACAAACTATATTTGGCTTGTTCAGGGACACAAGGCCAAATTTCCAACTCATGCTGAGTGCTGGCTTTGTGAAGACCTCCAGATGCTTTGCAGCCTCTCCCCAGCCCCAGTTTGGTCTGGCTTACAGCATGAAAACAAATGTCAGTCTCCTAGAACTGCTGCATTTCTTCTTGTTTTGGGGTAAAGCGGAAAGTTCAGCTCTTGCACCTGGATCTAACCGCTCCTAATTCCCATCCCAGTGCTTCACTGATGTGCCAGGCTGGTGTTCAAGCAGTGAAATACACAGCACAGCTTTTAGGGAGAATTATTGCTTTATTCATTACTTTGATGAAAGAAGTAATGAGCCCAGGTTGAATTACAGGCGGTAATGGAAAACAGAGACTTGTTTTTCTCAGGTGTCGTTTGTGGCCACTTCAACTATACGTATATATATGTATGTATAGATATTTATATGTATGCAAGTACCATATGTATGTATGACAGGTATAGAAAGGATTACATTATATATATGTCATGTTGCATTCATAGTTTGGAGCTGCAGGCTCTGAGTTGTGAGGACTTGTGTTTTGCTTTTATGCTGTGGCCAGTAATAGCTTATTTCTCCCATCGTAAGGTTTTAGAACCTGTGACCATTACATTTGCTGAAGGAGGCTTAAACTTCACTTTGGAAAACTGCAGGGTATTGATGTGAGGTGCATTTTCTCCAGAAGAGCTACAGCTCTTGTAATAAAAACAAGCAAACAATCATATTTATGGGTTATATTTAAAGGGATGGGAAGTGAGAGCAAATTAACCCCTTTACACTGCAGCCAAGGCTGCAGCACACGGAGATTGCTGCCGCCTGCTCAGAGAAATAAGGAATGAAAACAGCAGCATGTATTGATAATGGGTGACTTGGTACGAGTCGAGAAATTCAGTTTCTATAGGGAAGCAGTGATTGAAAGCAGCACTAATGCTGATTAATCCCACTCCCTCTTCTCTGTCTCCTAATTTGTCAACGCTCAGTGCTCTTTCTTCCTTCCAGCTCGTTTCCATTGCGTGTGTATGTCAAGATGTCTCATGATACATGCAGTGAATACATGTAAAATCCTGCAGACTACACTGTTGTCTTTCTTAGCCTGCATTAACAGTTTATACCATGGTGGTTAACTCTGTTAGTTCCTAAACAGCCTACATAGTTCATTTAATTGCTCTTCTAGTATTTTTCCAGAAGAAAAACTAGATCTCACAGCAGTCTTTTGGGGTTGGTTTATTTTCAGGTGAGATTTTGAAGCATTTCATCCCTGTACAGTTCCCAGAGGACATCTCCTATAGGATGTATGCTCTCTCCTGCCTCTTTTCTCAATCTGGTCCCAGATATGAGGACAGCTAAAGTCAAAGGGAAGAGAAGTTCGTGCTCCTCCTAACTGTCCTCGTTTCAGGAAAGCTCACCCAGCTTGATTTCACCAGGAATTTTGGTTTGGTTTAACAGGTAATCTGATTTCAGTGGGAGAAAAGCATCAGTTTAGAAATGGCTCACGTTTGGCCACCCAAGCAATGTAACAGCCCTGTGACTCTTACTCTCGGTTGGGAAATCTCAGTTAAGTTCAATGTCCTGCTTCTCCTGGAAAAGACATAGAAGTGAGTCATGGGTTGCTTCATCCACCAAGACCTTTACTGACCACCACTGTTGCAGAAAGAGATTTCCCCATCTGGGCCAGCAGCTGGGTTGCTGTTTGTGCTCGGAGCTGCCTGTGAAAGCAGAGGATGTCTGGGAGACAGATCGACACAACACAGTTTCAGGCAGGAGCGCACGTGAGGATGGGGTTTGGCAGGGAAAGATGAAAAGGGGAAAGCATGCACAAGTCGCAGCAGGAAAAACCTGATTTTTCTCATATTGTGTGCAAAAGGAGGGTGATATTTCCAGGAGAGGTGCCAGCATTTGCAGTACCTGGTTTTCTTTCCTGTGTTTTCAGACAGGCCTGCCCAAGGGGCAGAGCGGTGAGATCCAATTGGCTGGCTTTGAGAGAAAGTGTTCCCAATTGCCAAGGAGGCCAGGCTGTATACACTGGTTAAGAGCAGCGACTACTCATCTCATCATCTCTGTTCACATACGTTAATAGTAATAATGATAATAATAACAGGAGAGTTCACAGAGGTTCTCCTTAGGATGCAACAATGAAAGAATAAATGATCTGGGGTAAAATAGTTCTGGCTTCCGCCTGAGGCTATGGATGTGATCTCTATCTGGTCAATGAAACACAGTAAAACCATGGTCAACCGATGTCAGAGAGATGCTGGAGGAGAGCCTCCTAGAGAAGAGGGAGAGCCTCTAGTTGGCCAAGACATTGTAAACTCTTGCATAGAGGAGCAGTGTCTTGAAGGACTGAGGATCAGCCAGGTTGTATTGGAGAACAATGAACTTCAAGCTTAGTCCTTGCTGTCCCAAGAAGCGTAATCTCAGTGTCACTGGCACTGACTTTACAATGGCTTCAGCTGGAGCAGGCTCAAGGGTTTTGTTTTTCAGCAGCCACTCCATCTGCTTTACTGCAAATGTGTGCAAAGATTGAACAGGACAAGAAATTTGTTTCCAAGAGACTGATATTTTGGGATGGATTAAGAAATGTAAGTACCCCCTTTCCTTGGGGAGTGAGGCAGGCTGGCTCTGCCTCTCAGTCCTGGCCAGTACCATGGAGCAGAACAGAAAACCATACCACAACCATCAGGGCTTTGGAGATTTATTTCTGTGCTTTTCCTACCGATCCTGTCAATCCAAACTGCAAAACCAAACAAGTTCATCAAGTGTCATCTCAAGAAGATCCCTCTGCATCCAGGCATCCTGAGTGTGAGAAATGACTTGTCGGGCAGTACTACAGCTAGCGTTCTCCTGTTCCGATCCATCTCCTGTCAGCGTTCACATCCCTGTTGACAAGCTGAATTTCACCTTGATTTTGTCTTTCCAGATAACACAGATTACCTGGGAGCCGTGTCATTTGTTTTGTTTGCTTTGAAAGCGTGCAGAAGGAGCAATCCTGCGGAAGGGATAAGGATGTTGTCTGACAAAATCCCACCCTGCTAGTAAGCAATCCAGAGCAACATACTGCTGCGAGCAGGGACACTAGAGATGCCAGTGATTACTGTAAGACTTTGAGCACAGTAAATGGAAATGTTTCTGTTATTATGCTGGTTTAATAGTCATTTCATGTCTCAAACAGCATCTCCAGTGACTGTCTCCATTGTCTCACATTCAACCTGGCACGGTTGGCTGAGATACCTCTTAAAGTGGCTCTAGTTGATCCCAGAGCATCTAATGTGGCCTTGTGTCCAAGGCAAGGACACTCAGCCCACAGCTCAGGCAGAGCAAGTGGCTTCATATCCCAGAACAAAGCCATTTGTATTATGCTGTAGTCAGTATATATTGCCGTATTCACCAGTGTATTCCTTCTCACTCTATCCAAAGAGACATAGGGTATGGAGGCTGTGATGAGATAAATGGTTATTATGAGGTAAAGACATTTTTAATTAGCTCCTGCAGACTGTGCCACATTGCTAATGAGCTCTTGCCAAGTTTCCTGTGATTCCTCTTTACTTTCTGTAACTCAGTTATAGTAACAATACAATCATTTTCTGTAATAACCATGATAAACTCCAGATAATCCTTCTGTAACTCCTGCATAAGCTTCATGTAATTTAATCAGTTGGTGAAACATTCTTGGTTTGAGGGATGGATGGATGCAGCACAGCGCTGCTACTCGATGAAGAGGATGATGTAGAGAGCGTATTCCCAATATCCTCCTACCCCCAAAGCAGTATAAATCCAGTGCAAGGCTGGAATAGGGTTACACAGACAAACAGTTGTGTTTGGCTCTCAAATTAGCCCATCGTTGCCAAAGCAGAGGCCAGAATATTAACAAGCAGTAAATCTGGTCCTCAGGGAAGAGCCTCATTTGTATGAGGTGAGTTGGAGAGCAAGCAGTCGCTGTGGGCTCCCAAAGGAGAGAGCAGCTCCCAGATGGGTGGGAAGGTGTGAGAAGGGATGAGGGAAAGAGACATCACAGGAGTCTTGCTTTCATCTGTCCTTTGGAAGAAGGGGGAGTGCTTCTCAACAGTGCTGAGAAATGCGATTTAGATAAATAGCTGGCGGCTCCTATGAACAGTTTATCCAGCTTGCTATCTTCCACTGGTCTGCTGTGATTGATGTACCCCAGGTGGTGTCATATGTGCTGCTTCTTTTCCTTTCTTTTCTTTTAGTTAAGAGACACATTTTTTTCCTATAATTACTCTTCCTATAAGCTTTTCTCATGTAAAAGCATATACACATTGCAAAGGAACAGTCTGTCTGCACATGCCCCATCCCGGGAGAGCTGCTGAAACCAGGCACTTCCCACAGAGGCTGCTGCTGCTGTTATTGCTCTTTG
>JAVHNF010055970.1:0-13195 GCA_034783455.1 Micropsitta finschii
ATATATATATATATATATATATATATATATATGCGCCTTTTATCTTGGGATGCAGGATGCCTCTACGGAGAGCCCCAGCTTTCCAATAACACAAAGACAGCAGTTACATGCTAGGGAAAAAAAAAACAGCCATGCACTTTGTAATTTTTGTCTTAATTTTCATGATGACGAGAAGTGCTCTGCCATAGCCATCTATGCTAAGTGCACGGGTACCAAAGAGGGACTGGACATGAGTGTGCAGCCCCTGAACACAGGAGCTGCAGGTGGAGCTGATGAAGACAACCAGCTCCTCTTCCTCCCCCTAAAAGTGGGTCTACTGCTTTGTTGAGAAAAGCTTTCTAAGTGGACAACCACAGCTGAGAAAGGGTTAGCTGTCTCCAATGGACACAGCAGCTGGAGGGGGGGTCCACAGCCCAGAATAACAGGTAGCCAAAGGGCAGCAGCATGCACAAGATGGGCAGTCCTCATCTGAAACTTGCAATTTTTCTGAGCCTGAAAGAAGTGAGAAACTTCATGGGCTCAAAGTGTGTCTCTCTGCACTGAATATAAAGGAATCAAGGATGACTGTTGTAGAAAGCAGACAGAAGTTGAACCAAAGGAAGGTATGATTGGGTATCAGGATAAAAAAAAACATTGCAAAAACTGGAAGAGGTTGCCCAGAGGGGCTTTGGGATTTTAATCCTTGGAGGTTTCCAAAAACCAGTTGAACACAGCCCTGAGTGACCTGCTTTAATGCTAAAATTAGCCCTGCTTTGTGAGGAGTTGGATCGGATGACTCCACAACACCCTTAAAGGTTCAGTCATTCTACGTCCATATCACAACATCCCTAAAATCATCTGAGATGAATCCCAGCTCAGGAGATAACGAGTCTCAGGTCTGCCTGAACCTAGTCTGTGTCCTTGCCTGCAGCCCAATGCAGTGATAGCGTTTACTGTGCTGGTGCTGGTGCAGGTGATCATCTCCCGCGCAGGGCATGTGCCGTTGGAGCTACAGCACTCACCTTTCCAAGAGAAAGCATTTGGCTTCCCGGGTAACTTCATTTCAAAGCATGCCTTTGGCCGGACTGTGGCTGAAGGACTGTATCACACCGGCCCGGGTCGGGAGCAGAGCCCAGGCAGCGCCGGTCTGCCGGCGTTCCGGCACAGTTTGTTGTCTGTAGCAGTGGAGCCACATGCTGCTGCAGCATCAACACACAGAGCACGTCTGAGCACAGCCCAGGCAACTGCACACCGGGGTTTGTGTCAGTATGCACAGTACAAACAGACACCACTTCACATTTAGGTCTGCTTTCCTCCCCCGGTGCTTCGGGTCAGAGGGTGTCCCTGTCCTCAGAATGACTTCAGTGGAGCAAAGGCTGTGCGGGAAACAACTGAGCCTTAACTTATCTTCTCCTCTTTTGAACACAGCTTGTTTAGAAACAAAAGACAGGATTGCATACATTTGTAATTTCAACCCAGCAGTAAGTATTTTAACATGCAATAAATCATTACTGAGAGAAAAGGTTACGGTTAGGGTGTGGGTTGGGCATTGCAAACCAACCAACAGGAATAAAAGGCAGGTGTTTCATTCACTAGGTCTCCCCAAAATTCGCAGCTTTCGTGCTTTTCTTCCTGAAAGACTGCATTCAGGCTGTGTCAGCACAAGGCAAAGTTGGATTAACCTGGAAAGTTGGGAATTTGGGAGTTTCTTCCCTATAAGAAGAGAACCTGTTTTCCACAGGTTATTTATTGCTTATTAGAAAGATCTTTGATACTTTTCTACCTGATGTCCCTTTTTTCACACATTCAGAAGTAGCTGCTTTTCAGTTTTGATGGAAACATAAGTCACCAAGAAACTAACTTTCAACACAGTTGTATGTGACAGCAGTCTGTAGGACGTAGTAGAGACAACCTCATGGTCCCATGTTTCTATATACTACAGGTTCAGACACATGTAGAATTACAAGTTGCGGTTTTGTAAATCACTTTATGGGCAGCTACGGGAGCAGGCTCCTGAGGGAAGTGGTCATGGCACCAAGCCTGTGCAATGAGTGCAAGGAGTGCCTGGACAGTCCTTATGGATCCCCTCCAACTTGAGATATTCTATGATTCTATGATTATTATTTGTTGTCTGCTAGTGTATCTTCCCCTTCTATGCCCTCTCTAATCAGAAATCAAAGCCTTTCCTACCACCTGCAATGCTTTAGTACCCTACAGGGTTAGCAATTGGCTTGTGCCCATTCTTTTGCTCCCTATGTTGAGGACAACCAAGCTGGCCACACAGTGCAGCATGCCTGAGGGCTTCCCTCCTCACCAAGAGAGGGAAATCACCAGGAAGTGACAACCACAACTCCCAAAGAGCCCATCTTCTCCCATATGAAAATACCATGGAGCTGTAGCCTTAATACAACAGCTGCTTGCCAAGAAGTCAGAAACACCTACAGAAGTCTCCCCTCTGGTCCAGCACAAGGACCACCCAGTGTCCTGGAACAGATGAATGCCACATGGCACTATGAGCCTGTCCTGCTGCAGGACACTCCATCAGCCATGCCCATTCATCTCAGTGAAGAAGGGCTTTGATTTGGGCTAACAAAGGGGGTAGGGGTGATGCATACCAGGATAAACACAGCTCATGGGTCACAGCAGAGACCTTTGGAGAAGTGCTGCACAGCCTTCAGTCACAGCATTTGACAGCTCACTTGGCTGTACTGGGCAGTTACTGTCATGCTGGTACTGCCTGCAGAGCAGGCAGTAAATACCCACCCTTCACCAGCAGGAAGAATGTGAAGATCAGCAGGGTACCATGCTGAGGTGCACTGTACACTAACAGTTCAGGTCCCAAACATGTAATTTCATAGAATTACAGCATGCTTTGGGTTGGAAGGGTCCTTAAAGCGCATCCAGTTCCAACCCCCCACCATGGGCTGGGACACCTTCCACTAGACCAGGCTGCTCCAAGCCCCTTCCAGCCTGGCCTTAAACACTGCCAGGGATGGGGCAGCCACAGCTTCTCTGGGCAGCCTGTGCCAGGGCCTCAGCACCCTCACAGGGAAGAATTTTTTCCTAATGTCTAATGAACTCTACCCTCTCTCCATTTAAAGCCATTCCCCCTTGTCCTATCACTACTTTCCCTTGTAAAAAGTCCCTCTCCAGGTTTCCTGGAGGCCCCTTTTAAGTGTCTGAAGCTGCTTTAAGGTCTCCCGGAGCCTTCTCTTGTCCAGGCTGAGCAACCCCATCTTTCTCAGCCTGTCTCCATAGGTGAGGTGCTCCAGCCCTCTGAGCATCCGCATAACCCTTATTATTGTTGATTTTGCCTCACCAATTCCTTAAGCACAGTTTTGATAGGTGTTCGTGACTCTCCCAGCACCAAAGACATCACCAGAAGGACTGATCTATTTCCCTGCTGCCCCTCTTTGAAGCGCCTTGTCCCCACTAAGTAAACAGTGCAGGAAACCCCTCATAAATACATGTTCCAGAGAAACCTTTTGCTTTAACCTTGTCGGGATGCATCTGCTAGAGCAACAACATACTCCAAACTGTGTCTGTCTCTATTTGCATGGGCCAAGGAACCAGGCTGCCTACAGAGCCATCCTCCCAATGGAGCAGTCCCATCCGCATCCAGCCCTTTGTTAGCAGCTGCCAGACTCGCGTGGTACATGAGAAATGCCTTAATGTGTAATTATAGGGCTGCAGGGTTTTGCTTAATTGTTTGGCTGACAGCAGAATACAGCTGTCAAAGGAATTGCCCCCTTGGAAACCTCCCTGTCCACACGTTTCAGGACACTCAGAACAAATCCCGCAGCAGGCTCAGGATAGATATAGTTTCACAGGGGCTAGGGGAGAAAAGGGTTGAACTTTTCAAAGAACAGCTCTCTCCTTTGCTACACTCCTGATACAGTACAGCAGGGACGACAGCACACGTAGGGAACTGGAGATGGGATTGTTACTGTGGTTGGTTATTTATGCTGGAAAAGGATCTTGCTATGTTTCAGTCTAGATGATTCAGCCAGTGGTTTCCAGAGAACAAAATAGTCAGTACTGTCTCTTGACCCTTCATAGTAGAACTCAATCTGAGCTTTAGGAAGCTTGCTGTTGGAGGGCTCCCATTCCTCAGACCTACCCTCATCACTGGGACCACCATGACAAAACGCTGGTGGCTGGAGCGTGGCCGTATCACCAGGCACTGAAGGGCACCACCCCTGGCTGCCTGGGCACAGTCTGCGAGCATCCCTTCTCCAAGGAAGCTATTTACTGCAGAGCAGTTGGTGCCACACAGTGCCCAGGTTGTAGATGTTCTGATGAATGCACTCCGGAGCATCTACCGGGGTGCATGATGAAGGAACACCATTGCTTTGGAAGCACCGTCTTAATTTTGAGAGGCTCGGTAGAGCTGAGGCATTGTGTAACCCAATGTGAATGCTGCTTCTCCTCACCTGTCTGCACACAGCTAAAAGCGAGCAGCCGTTTGCCTTCTCTGTTTTTGCAGGCAAGGTTGCAACCTTTATTCCTGCCTTAAGGAATTAACAGATTGAATTGCTTTTGATGATCCAGAACAACGTCATCCTTTATTCCCTCTCCCAAAGCAATTAGTCTTCCAGCTTGGTTATTTGCATATAATATGAGTCTCCAGACAAAATCCTATGGGCACAAAAATGTTCCTTGATGGAGAAATCAATAAAAGGTATTTAAGATTAAAGACCCAACATATGCTGAACTACCATCAAAATGTCACATGTCAAGAAAAAATCCAGTTGTACTTTGTGAACCGGGAAGATTAATCCCATGTTTCTGTTTAACCCCGGAACCTTAATTAACTTGTTGAAGAATCAGGGCACTGTAACACCAAAGGCATCTTGTGCTGTCAGAGCACAAGAACAAGTTAGCTCCGACACAATTTCAGAGCTGTCAAAGCATCCAGAAGCCTCCTAAGTGAGGCACAAATGTGTCATTTCATCTTAAGAGACAATTTGGGATTTTTTTTTCTATTATTTCTTTTCTGATTTCTAAATTCTTGCTGATATTTTCAGCTCTTTGCCTCAGAAACTGAAGGCTGGAAGCTGACTCATTCTTAATAGAAAGCGTAAGTCTCATAGGAGCGGCATGGTTTCAGTAGCTCAGATTTTAATGGGTACATCAAATCTATCTGGCATTACAATAAGGTCATCAGAAATTAGCAATACTGAAGGTGGATCCTGCGTTTGCTTCTAACATAGCTCATAGCTGATGTATACTTATGTCTGTACTAACGTTGCCAAGCAGCCTTATTGGGAAACCTTAAAGTTAAGCATAGTGAGAAATAGAGTTTTGTGACAATTTAGACCAAAAGTAAAGGTTGTTTTTCTTTTCCCTCTGTATAAAATGTAGAAGGAAATTGATGTCTGCCAGTTCTCATACGCAGCATCTCAAAAGGGTGGATGTGCTTCCCTTAGCTGGGTTGGCCTCAGCAAGATGACATCGTCATTGTGAAAAAAGAAAGCAAAACTGCACAGAAACCACAGTGAGCCATTTAATGATGTCATGTCTAATGAAAAGCACATAAAATCAATGCTAACAAGGGGCAGCAATACCTGAAGTCCTCTCCTTTTGTGAAAGTGGACAATTACCTAAGTATCCAAGCAGGAAGTGAGGGTGGTGAAGGTGAGGAGACACTGTCCGCAGAGGACACCATGTTAGATGTGCAAGCCTATCTGAAACTTCAAAGCCAAGGGCTTGCTGAGGAGCTCACACTGAGTGTCAGCAACACATCCAGATTCCATGTCTGAAGTGATGCCTGTGGGCTAGCACCACAGACCGGGGCCAGTGCTGTACTCCAGATGTGCTGCTACCATGGGGAGCAAGCACAAACACTGGGGAGACAGGCTAGAAAGGGACAATTGGGGAACAATTGCTCTTGCAGAGTGAGCGAAAGGATGGAAATGAATTTAAACATGTCCTTGCAGGACACATCCAAGAGCAACACTGAAACATGGGTGTCAGCTGCAGCCTCCAGCCTGGGAGTCCCTGCACTGCTGGCTGTTGGAAGGTGAGAAGATGCTCAGGGACAAGGACAGCTCCACACCTAATCCTATGTCTGCTGCTGGCCATAGCCAGCCAGAGGGGCTGGGTCAGCCCTCACCAACAGCCCTGGCACAGCCATTATGGATGGGTAACAAGCAGTTCAATTTATACTGAGCAGAAAGCATCACTTTAAGTGTAGCAACACCAGTATCACAGAACTTACACTGGACGGAGCAGTAGGAATAGCCACTGCTAAAATACAGTCCTGCTCACACTAGGAGGTCCCACAACTTCAGCAACAGGCTTGATCTCTAGCAGAAACCCCTACCTCTAAGAACATGACCATATTTTGAGTGCTAGTGCTTTGGCAATGGCTTTTAAGGGACAAGTTGGTGAGCAGTGTTCTGGTACTGGGTGCAGTATTTTAATGCCAGGCCCTTCACTAAGAGGTGTGTTCTCTATTCATGCCCTGGATGCTGCAGCACCCACCTGATCAGGCAGGAGCTCGAAGGGTAATGAGCTGCCAGGCTGTGCACATGTATCTGCTCTGCCAAAGCCCAGAACATCCAGGAGCAGTTCATAAGCACTGCAGACATTGAGGATGGTATCTGCTCCCAGACCTTGCTGGCTAACAAGGCCACCAAAGCAGCCCAGGGCTGTGGTAAAATCACGGCCTAGATCTTACATTTACATTGGCATCCAACATCAGAACATGGCCTCTCCCATCATCTCCCTCTACTCTAGATCTACCCAAGCACCCACAGCTTTGACTTGTATCCTATCATTGGTTGGAGCTGCTCCGGTTTTCTCCATGCACCCTGGCAATACAGCTACTGCTGTTCCTTAGAAAGCCCAAGTGCATTTATGGCACTTAAGTAGTAAATAGGAGTAATTGCATTCTGAGCAAACAGGCTGTCCTGGCTCAGATCCTCCACACGAACCCATAAAATGGGAGCTGCTGTTCATTAAGAGCATGACTGAACTTGATCCACAGCCACTGCTGACTAGATTTAAAGTTAAAGCTGATGGAGATGGGCTAGGGGACTTTTTCCTCTGCTGCCTAAGAGTATTTACACTTCCATCCTCTTCTCACCTCCCCTGACAGACCTGAGTGCTTTCATTGTCACTGTTAGTGTGGATCCCTTGTGAATGGCAAATGAAGAAAGCCCATGGCTGCAGGGTGCTTAGCAAGGCTTTGCTAAATCCTACACTTGGGGTATGGACCCACACAGCACCCGAACCCATCAGGGCCATACTCAGGTTCATCATCCTGATCCCCATCTACTTTCCTCCCATCCCAGCATTAAATCTGCCTCTCTATCAACTAGAAGCTGCCGCTCCCTGAAGGCACAGGAGCTTGCAGTGAGCTGCAAGCCACATCCACTGCCTGCACTCACCTTCACTTCTCTTCAGGTTTGGGGTTTTTGTCAACTGCATCTCTTTTGCAAAGCAGCCCACACAAACCTCCCTTCTGACTGCTTTCACTGGAGACTTTGCACATCCACCGGAGCACGGCATAACATCCTTCTGGAGCAAGGTTGTGGTATGTGTCAGGGACCAGCCTACATCACTTGGAAGTCACCTTTACCTCTAGGGCCATGGAAATGCTTTGAAAGAGCTGTTCCTCACAGAGGCTGGTGGTCTGGCCTGCCCAGAAAGTGTTTGGATCTCACGTCAATCACCCTAAAAGGCTACTGCAAGTAAGAATGGTGACCCTTGAGCAGCTGACACCAGGGAATATGCGCTTACAGCACTGGAGACTGAAGGAAGTCTGTGAAAATAAAGAACTTCTTTTGGTATAGACATTCCTATCAATCCACTGTGCTTTCATGCCCATGCAAAAGGTGCAATAGTTTACCCCTGGATCACCTTTAGAGCTTCTTCACCCCACCTCCCAAGGCAGAAATACACTACTGTGCAGCATCCACCTTCCCTATGTTACAAAGGAGATTGTGTGGCTCCAGAGTGGTGCCAAGTTTCCAGGTTCTCCCCTGCTTTGCAAGGAAGGAGAAATGAAGATCTCCAGCCTGAGGAGCTGGTGCTCATTTCAGGCTGCAGCGGGGCAGGAGGCAGCAGTGCCGGAGCAGAGCCCCGCAGGCTGCAGCCCCAGCATGGAGAGCACTCTGTTCCGGCAGCGGCCGGTTGTGCAGAGATCCTGAGTTTAAGCACATATCTAATTGAATTGCAGATGTCTTTTCTGATGGCTATCTGGTAGCAAAGCTTCGGCTGTAGAAGCCGCAGAGAGGCAGAACAGGCTGGTTCTCAGTAATAAAACTAATGGAAGGAGGAATGACCATTTACTGCGGCCTCCACAGGGAGCATGATGCAGGCGGATACTTTAAGCAAGATTCTGGGGGGAGATGTGAGAGCTTAGACACCCAGCTCCAAGTGATCCTGAATGTATGATGGACTGGAAAGCAGCTGAGAGCAATTTAAGCAATCCACAAGCAAGCTCATCTCCCTCCCTTCCCATGCTCCCTGATGAACAACAGATCTGCTTTCCTTTCTGAAGGCCACAGGGGTTTGTTCTTCTTGACTCTGTTAAAGGCTGACAAATGTTATTTGCTGCCTTTTTGCCACTTCCCAGATTCAGGTGGATTTACCTTGAGCTCGCACTCACCACATCTCAACTTCTCACTGTTTTACTGTGCTTTTTAGCCCTCCAAAGGAGGAGAACAGGACAGAGCTCTCAATCCACCCAAACCAGAAGACTGTAAATCAGAGAACTGGAGTATTACGTCCTTCTCTGCCTTTTTCTCTCTGCCTGTAGCCACTTTCTCATGATGACTTGAACCACATCCAACACACATTACCACATGCACATCACTGAAAACCACCCCCACCCAGCACAGCTGAGGAGTCGAAGTTAAGCTTTAAGATGATCTAAGACCCTGGCTTAGCTCAGGAACAAGGTTTCTGAGGACTGTTTTCCCTTTCCTCAGCTGGCTGTTATGCTGTACCGGATTCCCATTGTGCTACACTTTGGAGCCCCCTTGGCCATGTCCTCCCCAAATCTCTTGCCTCTCGGCACAGCACAACTCTCCTGAGGGCACCTCCGTGAACAACCACCACCTGGAACCGAGCTTCAAGGGAAGTCAGTGCAGCTTTGCTGGCTTTCCCTTTCGAACTGTTGCCCTTTCCCGACTCATTCACAATGTAAGGAAGTCAGTTTATTCATGGCTTTTAACTTCATTGTTGAGCTTGACTTTGCTCCCGTTGGAAACTGGACCCCGATTCGGGAGGGCAGTTGCCAGTGTCTGCTTGGAAACTCCCTGCCATGGGGTTTTCAAACACGCTGTTTGTTGGCCTAGCTCAGCACATACTAAGTGCAGTCAGGAGAGGCTGTTTTCTCATGGCAGGAAAAGGATCAGGCCAGTGGCAGGTGTTTTTCAGAGTATCCTCAAACAAGCATTGCAAATGCCTAAACTCATGCCAGACTTCCTGGGACCTCCCTCCAGCAACCAGCCTCCATTTAGTTTCATACATAAAAAGTTCCACTGACGAGCAGCAGCTGGAATTAGGCTGACTTCCCACTTGGATTTGTAACTTGTTTCAGGTTCAGCCAGTTTAGGAAACCTCTCTAGAGAGATAAAATGCACAATCACAGATTGAGAGAGAACAGCAAGAGCTAACACAGCATCTGCGGGATGTGAATTGTTACTAAAGTATTCAAGACGCTCAAGAGGTTTCGCAAATGGCACATGCGAGGCTAAGCCTTCAGTCAGCAAGCTCGAGTACTGCTATTTCACCTGACAAGGAATAAATAATAATTAAAATGCTTTGTATTGAGATAAATACATTCACTGTAGCAAAGGAATCAAGGGTGGTAATTCCCAAATAGCATCGCTGGGTTCTCTCTCCAGTTGAAAGACAGGAAGCTGCCTCCCAGGCATGGATTTATTCCATAAGAATTAGGGACAGGCATCTCTAAGGCTCTGCATTTACTCCACTGCTGCTGGGAGGTTTTGCCTGGGCTCTCTCCAGTTTTCAGGCACGTTACTGAAGCACATTTCTCTTCCCCAGTGTTGTGGTTTAACCCCAGCCAGCAACTAAGCCTTACACAGCCGCTCGCTCACTCCTCCACAGTGGAATAGGGAGAGAACCGTAACAGTAAGAAAACTTGTGGGCTGAGAAAAAGCAAAAGCCACGCAGAAGTAAAGCAAAACAAGGAATTAATTCACCACTTCCCATGGTCAGGCAGGTGTTCACCCATCCCCAGGAAAGCAGGGCTCCATTGCGCATAACAGTTACTTGGGAAGACAAACACCATCATTCTGAACATCCTCCCCTTCTTTCTTCCCCCAGCTTTACACACTGAGTATGACATTAGTCTAGGGACCACCCCTGTGAAACATCTGCAAAATATCCACGGAGTTCATGTATTCCATGACTTTGGGCTCAATCTGTTATGGTGGTCACTCAGGACAGGAATGGCTGTATGTTGTGTGGTGCTTCTGGGCACCAAAGCCAGCTCTGGTCAGGTCACTGCTGCACTTGTGCTGCTTCTTGTAAGGACAGTTTGTTCAAGTCATTCCTGCTACAGCAATTCCTGTAACATGCAACACAAATCATGGGTTACCAAAGGTTTTAACATTGCAATGAACTTCTCCCCCTATTCCTGCTCTGGCTTGGACTTACCCACACACCGGGGTCCCTTAGGAGTGTACCTGCTCCACAAGGAGCCTTATCTATGAACTCTCTTCTCTATGTCTCTCCAGGGATGTATCTGCTGCAGCATAGGGTTATCCACAGCCATAGTTGCTTTGAGGTCACTTGTTCCAGAGTGGCCTTATCCACGGACCACAGTACCTTCAGAGATATACCTGCTCCAGCATAGCTTTACCCAGGGCTGCATTCCCTCAAAGGATGTACCTGCTGTGCTGTGGGCTTATCCATGGCCATATGTTTTGAGGTATGACCTCATGCACAACCACTGATGCTTCAAAGCGTACCTGCTGCAGCAGGGACTTATCCACAGACACAGATGCTTTGAGGTACACTTTCTCCAGCATGGACTTACCCATGGGCCACAATCCTTTAAGAGATATACCTGCTGCGGCACAGGCATAACCAGGGCCTCAGATGCTTTGAGACGTACCTGCTGTGGCATGGGTTTATCCACAGCCACAGAGACTTTGTGGTGTCCTGCTCCTGCATAGACTCATCCACAGGCTACAGGCCCTTTGACTCGAAGCTCACACTGGTGTTCCAGCCTGTCGAGTTCCGCAGCACAGAAGCAGCAGCGATGCCCTGGCCACCTTCCAGCCCAGGCGCATGGCCACTGCTGTTATCAGAATGTTCCCAGGCACAGCACAGTAAGACGATAAGCAGTACAGCAGCACGGCAAGCAGCAAAAGCAAAAAGCAGCCACAAACAAGCACTAGACCCTAACATACAGTGAGGCAAGCAAGTCCCATGGCAAGCCTGACAATTAACAGCTAAACAGAAGTTTCAGCTATAAATTCAATTTAGCACATTCCAGTCAAATTTGTCATTATTTCAAGCCCTTCAAGCACCACATGGGGCACTAAGGACTGTTGTAGTTTAACTCCAGCCAGCAACTAAGTCCCACACTCCTCCACAGTGGGATGGGGAGAGAATCAAAGTGAGAAAACTCATGGGCTGAGATAAAGAAAGTTTAACAGGTAAAGCAAAAGCCACACACACAGGCAAAG
Organism: Micropsitta finschii; assembly: GCA_034783455.1. NCBI lineage: Eukaryota > Metazoa > Chordata > Aves > Psittaciformes > Psittacidae > Micropsitta > Micropsitta finschii. Next base: position 11,652 of record JAVHNF010055970.1, read on the forward strand.
CAAAACAAAGAAGTCATTCACAACTTCCCATGGTCAGGCAGGTGTTCAGCCATCCCCAGGAAAGCAGGGCTCCATTGCACATAACAGTTACTTGGGAAGGCAAACACCATCACTCCTGACATTCCCACTTTCCTTCTTCCCCCAGCTTTACATGCTGAGCATGATGCCACATGGTGTGGGCTATCCCTCTGGTCAGTTGGGGTCAGCTGGCCCAGCTGAGTTCTCTCCCAGTTCCCTGTGCCTACTCACTGGTGGAGTGTTGTGAGGAGCAGAAAAGGCCTTGGCTCTGTGTAGGCACTGCTCAGCAATAACAAAAACATCCCTGTGTTATCAACACTGTTTTCAACACAAATCCAAAACACAGCCTCATACCAGCTACTGTGAAGAAAATTAACTCTACAGCAGCCAAAACCAGCACACCCAAGTATTCACAGAGCCCCCAGAAACTGCACAAACTGAACCTGCCTTAGAATTATTTGCCAAAAATTATAGATTAAACAAAACCCCTTTTGAATATAACCTGAAGAGTTACTGGAGATATTCGAAGAATAAAAAGCCTGACATATAGAAGGCAGATTACATTTAAATCGATTCCTCACTGTGGATGAAAACCGGAGCATCTCTGAGTTTGTACAAAGAAAAACTCCGTTGGAAAAAGGCAACACTCACGCCTGACTATTGATAACCCTTGATTTAAAAGTGCTCTGAAAAATGATTTGTTCTAAAACAAAAACAAAAATCAAAACAATTCATTCCAGCAGTGTTACAACACAACTGACTGGAACATCTACTCTTTGGTCGGGTCTCAAGTGCAATTTTAGTCAATTTGAATCAGTTTCATGGAGAAGAGGGTGCAGTTTTGACATATCTATTGCTAAAATCATTTCAGCAACAAAACATTGCTCTGCCTAACACTGGGAATTAATGAAAAATTAATTTCCAAATTAATTTAGCTCCAAAACCCAGCTCCATGGTTATAAAACTATTTACTACCTAAATGATTGAATTTGCCAACATTGAAGCAGTGTAATATTCATGTGTTACCTATCCTTCAGACTTCAGATATTCTACTAAATAATAGTTAAAAATAAGTAAATCTTAGATATAGAACATGCTCAGACTGTTCTTCAAACAAAACAAAAGGAATAAATCCAGAGGGCAATCTGCTCTTTTAAACAAAAATAATTCTTTGTGAATTTTGGTAAGGAAGTGGGTGAAAAGCCAATCTGCATGTTAAGATTGACTTTTTTATATACTCAGTGTTATGGCCTGGAAGTGCTAAAGAGACATTCACAACATAAAGGCAACTGGAGACAATCAAGCCATTTAAAAGGCACCAAAATTAGCATTCCTTTTGTCAGATCCCAATAATTCAAGTGCTGTTCTGCCACAAAGGCTATCATCAATTTCTAATTTTAGCTTAATCCACGAAAACCAAAAAAAATAACCAAAAAACCATGTCGCGCTTCTCCCTGGCGTTTCCTCATTAAGAACCCTCTTAAATTATATACTGAAATCTCAAGAACACAAACTACAAATTAAAG
>JAVHNF010055972.1:0-20084 GCA_034783455.1 Micropsitta finschii
TATTCTGAGGGTTTTGTACTTGGATCACTTTTCTTTTCGTGCAGATTTCCAAGTCTGTTGTGTTCTTTGGTATACATTAAGTCATATAATAGAATGTCTTTTAGGACAGTGGAGGGGGTCTTCTAGAACTGAAATTCGGGTTAACCAAAGCATACATAAGGTCCGTACAATGTGCAGTGCAGAAGAGGAGCTTAGGCTTAGAGGAGTTTGTAGGTTTTCAAATGCTAGTCCTAATTTATATGGCTTTATCTTGTCTACATGGTTATGCCCAGAAACCGAGGATCACCTTCTACAATAAGTGCTGTGTTTTTGTCATCTTGTATGTGCCCTTCTTGTGGGAAAAATCATATACTTCACTCCTCTAAGGAGAAGTAAAAGAAAAAATAATGGGTTTATTCATTATACTGAGGATTTGCACTGGAAAATAGGCCATCTTTGGGGAATGCTAGAGAAGCCAGTACACTCTTTAGTGACACATGTAGCAGGGTTGGATAGCAGGGTGATGTGACTGATGCGACAAATGCATGACTCAGAAGAGGATAAGCTTCTCTGTTTTCTGCTGATTGTTCTCTACTAGTAGAAATGCACATCCATTTAGAGATCTTCTGTCTTTACTGGCAGCTGAACTACTTCAGTGTTCCTGCGTATCTGAGATGAAAGAGAAAATAAAATTGCAAAACATCAAAAGGAAGCATAAAAGAGAGTCACTTTTTCTGAAAATTAGCACTTCATAGTCATAATTAGTTAGGACATTTTGAACTCTTATGTCTATATAACTGGCTGATTAATATGAATTCTTGCATGCATATTTGTTTAAAAAACCCCAGCAAACAGGGCTGTTAAAATTGTCAAGTAGGAATGCTGTTAATTATGGATGAAGTATGTAATTGCTACTGTTTGCATATTTGGAATTTCTTCGCTCTGTAAACAAATTTGGATGTGGTAGGAGGAGACTCAGGATCGTGCTTAATCGAAGCATTGTTTGCATACACCAGAAAGCCATAAATAAAATCTGGGACATAGAGTAAAGAATTCTCATGCTGCTTGACTTCTTCTACTGTTAAAGGAGAGTAAGGGCTGTTGACCTCAATAAAATCTGAGCAGCGAATAGAAAATCTTGTAATCAGTATCTTAAAAGAGATAAAGAGAGGAGTGGAGCAGAATTATTGAATTGCTTCAACTAGCCACCCTAAACTGTTACATAAATTACGTCAGTGCTGAATCTGAAAGCAATATTTATCTGCCTACTTAACTGTAAAGTTCAGTTCTCAATATCACTGTCTACTTGCAGAGTAGAGCAGCAGAGTGTGATGAATTGTTGAGAATAGAAGAGGACACACAATGGCACACAGACGAAATGTAAGTATTTTTTATGTGTCTGTAAGTAATTAGCTGTGTTATGTTCAAAGAACTGACATTTGCTTCTCAATTAATAACTTTGTAGACTTGGAGGAATGATAGAAGCATAGCCTTGCACTTCATGTGTGCTCAATCTTTTACACATTATTGCTGAATAGAGTGAATGTTATATTAAAACTAATTAATTTGTATGCACCAGTAATGCTGTAATATTTTTACCTATATAGAAACAAGTTTTTTAAGGAGGTATTTTGATATTTGGTCTGTTAATGGCTTTGGTAAAAGATGATTTTATAAAAACTTGTAATTTTTTTTTTTTTTTAAATTAAGTGTAAAAAAATCCCTTAGTTGTCCATCTTATTTTGTCATAATTTAACCCTGAAGTAATCGTTAATTTACAAATATTAATTTAAGAGCAAAGCAATTGCACAAGGCTTGTGCATAAGAAAAGGGGATTTAATATGACAGTGTGCTGTGAAGTTGTCACTCATCAGGACAGTGGAGTCCTATATGATTTAAAAATGAAAACTGAAGGAAGGGAAGAGTAAGTCCTTTCTGAAAGAGCCTTATTGGCAGAACTAGCAGGAGATTTATAAGAATTATAAATCTTGAAAAGCAAAAGAAAGCATGCTGGTCCATTAAAAGAATCATTGTATTTAGTACTTATGTTAACACACACAGTGAGTGCAGTTAAGAGTCAAATATTGGTTCAATATCTTCAATTTTAGAAGTCAGTCTATTTAATTGAATGCTGAATATGTAGGTTCACATTTATGTAAGTATGTATTAGTTTGGGGGGCTTTGTTAAAGACAAGGTGCTGGGGAGGTTTTTCAGGAGAAGCTGCATAAATTTAGCGCATACTGGTGTGCAGAGAGGCTGTTTTTCCCCCTTTATATTGTTTGCACGCCACTTGGAAGATACAAAGTGAAATTTAGGCTACCCTTGATAATTGCTGTTGTACCTCTTTTCTTGAATGCTTTTGTTTTCTGTTATAGAATAAGTTTATCAGAAGAACAAACTATTGATATAGCAATGATAGAGCAACTAAGAGAAGCAGTAGATTTATTACAAGATCCCAACAGGTATGCTTACAATAGCTGATGTATTAGTGTAATGTATTTAAAATCTTTGTTAATTAATTTGGAATTCTTCTTTCACCAATAATTGAAAGTTCTCTGGAGTTATGAAGTGCTTTGTTAGCACACCTGTGTTTTTCAGGAGGTGTTTAGATAGTCAAGAAGGAAACTTGTGTTTTCTCTCTAGAATGGAATGAGCACCTAGACATCATTCCCAGTAAATTAAAAAGGATTTCAGGTATGAAAGAAACCTAAATTTTGAGGTGGAGACTCCTGTTAGCTATTCATCATGTGTACACTACTGTGACTTTTCTGAAGTTTTGTCTCAAATTGTCATGTTTCTTCTAGGGATTATACACTCCTCTACTTATTCATATTTATTTTTTGGGAATGGAGAAGTTCTTTTGGCCCAGCTTCATCCCAGCCCAGTGGAGAACATAAAGGAGGTGCCTGAATTAGTGGTGGAGTTTCTGTAGTCTCTCTCTGAAATCAAAACCAGGAAGAGGCAGCTAGAGAAAATTACTTAGATTTTCCCTGACTATGGAAGGCGAGGTTTTATAATGTAGGTGCCTGTTTTAAGTGGTTGAAGTCAAGTGATATGACTCTGGATCTGTGAATAAATAAAGGAATAACTATTTAATAGAAAACAAATGCTTGTCTTACTGAAAAAGACTGAAAGGGGTGGTGTAGGTAGTTCTGGCCAGATGCTTGCTATTGCTTTTCTTTGTGTAATTACCTTCAGAAACTGATTCAGTTAATTTCAAAACTTTTTTCTTCATTACTTCTATGAGATAGCTGGTTTACAGCTTCATTTCTTGGAAGGCTAAAACCCTCCTTGTCACTTTCAGCCTGAATTATCTTTGTGTCTCCTTCCTTCCTTCTCTGGATTATCTTGTGACTATGCTGTTCTTTAGTTTAAATGCCTGTTTTGATACAACTTTACCACCTAGCAGACCTTTATACTTTCGAGGACAGAAATTCACTCCTGTTGGTATTTCTAGAGAAACAACCATCTGGCTTTATTTTGAATCATATAAAGAATACTTAAATTCTTGAATCTTACACTAAATACTTGAATCACAAGCTTAATAAAAATCATAGAAATTATGAAAGCTTTTTAGTTCCTGTGGTTTCTGTGAGATAATATTCCATTGCTTCCGCACCTCATATGAGGCTTATTACTTGTTAACCTTACAGATTTTGTCGTTTTGCTTTTGCCAGGTATTGCCACAAAATTTTCTACGTATTTAGTTTTTCTTAATAAAATACAGAAAATTAATATTTCTCCATGCATATTCAGATGTTCTTTCATTAGTAACACTATAGTAAAACAAAATGTGGCTTTTAAAAATGGCCGATCATGTCATGCATGTCTTCATTGTTCTACTGTTCAAATTTGTTTTTGTCTAGTACTAGGCTGCACTTCCTTTTTCTAGCCTTAAAATATGAGTATTTGTCTTTAATTTACTGAGCAGTGTACAGGGTTTTGAATGTTTGCCTCCTGTATGTTAGCATCCATACTTACTTAGCAAGATACACCTAAGTGTCTTAATACTTGCCAAATAATTCTGTAGATTTTTCAGTCCTCTGGGCCACAATTTCCTAATAATTTTCTTTATGATTACTGGATTACATGACAGTTTGTGATATGCTTGCATTATATAAAGTAGTGTGATAAAACTTTGGTTTTCATACTGAATATTTTTTGTGTCCTTATCCAGATCCACAAAGGAATTAAAATGCTTCCATTGCTCCTTAGTTTAAGATGCACAAAAGCTTTCAAGTCTGCATATCCTGTGTGCACACAAACAGCTCTGGAAAGCAAAAATATTTCAGACTCGACCTCTTTCAGTATTTTCAGATGTTTGTTTCATAATCCTATATTCCCTTTCTTATATTCACTGCTTTTTTTCAGGTCATTGTCATCTGTGAATTTATTTTCATCCACTGCTTAATTTTCATCCACTATAATTAAATTTGAATATCTAACTAGGGCTGTGGCTTCTGTTTGAACACAGGGTGCTAGAGGTTGGATATAGAAATCTACAGTCTTTTAGATAATGGCATCATTGCTGGCAATATGCAGGTCCTTTTGTTTTGATACAAGCCATTGCTCAGGATGACATTTTGCAGATGAAAGCATTACTGTTGCTTTGATTCAGCTGGTGACAGTGAAGCATCAGGAGACATTTCAAAAGGTCCTTGAGAGATAACACTGAGCAGGTTAAAACCATGGCTATAAAAGTATTTTATATGTCCATTTGTTTGAAGTTAAATACTGAACAAAGTGGTTACCAAAGCTATACCCCAGTGCAATGTTTCTATTTCAAACCTTGCAGATTAAGCATGGATATTTCAGAGAGCAGTGATGTGAATCTGTATCCCATGGAACCAGCAACAGCTTTAGAATTTCAGGAATCTACAGTAAAGTGTGTTTATCTACCTTTTTTTTTTTTTTTTAAGAAATTATTTGTTAGATTCATCATATTAAATTTTATACCTAACAAATTACATATTTGCATATGTTTATCTTTATACATAGCGGTCAAATGCAGATGGAGATGTCTTCCCTTGGTCAGGTATGTTAATGAGTGTATTATAACAAAATATTGGGGGGGAAGATAGGAAGTAAGCCAACTATTTTAACTATTATTAATCTGCCAACTAGGGAAGGGAAAAGTTTAATAGACTAGAGGACAAAACTAATTCTTCTTTAACGTTTTTATGGATTTTTTTTTTTTATTTTGCTGGGTGTATGTATAACATTTTCCTAGGTTTGTCAGTTGCTTTTTTATCTTAGTGGGTTTTTCAGTCTCCCTGTGTGCAACTTTCAGTGTAAGCCAGTTCATTGCTCAGCTATGTATACTTGTCTACCATCCCACTTCACTATGTCCCTCTTCTGGTGCAGGAAAACAGTTGCGTAACCCCAACATATTTTGTAAACTAAAAATTGGTGTTTTGCCGGAACATTATATAGAGTATATAAAGTATGATTTGGAGTTTTACACTGTGATATATACTGCTTATCATTTGATTTGTGTCCTGACTGGTAAGCAGGTGTTCTTTATATATTGCTTTGTTTAGATTTATGTTATCTAACTGTTAGCGCTGGAACTGCAAGTATATAGTATTCGCTTACTCTGTTTGCTTTTTATCACTGTATTTGTAAGAAATACTTCTGAGGTAATGTTATGCAAAAAAGGGTATAGTTCTATTTCCGGTGATGCACAGTCTAAAGCGCTGTTTATCTTACAGAGAGAAAATGCTGAAGAGGAACTAGAATTTCAGAGAAGGAGGGACTTGATTATGGAGAAAGCAAAGGCTGAAGTGAGACCTTGTGAACAGAGTGAAAAATGGTCATTGAGTCAGGTATGGAGGTGTCTAGATGCAATAAATGTGGAAACATTTCAAAAGGATCATTGCATTCTGTTTCTTTGTGTGTGGAGACAATAGTGAGGTTAGGCCCATTGGTTTGGGTTTTTTGTTGTTGTTGTTTTTTGTTTGGTTTTGTTTTTTTTGCCTTATCATGAATCTCAACATTTGGCTATAAATGGGAAGTTGATTAAGACCCATCTCTTGGGTCAAAAAACTGTTATAATGAAATTAATAAGACATGGAAGACTCTTTCCTTCTGATAAAAATTATAGTGGATGCAGTGGTTGCATTCCCCTGCAAAAATAAGGCACCTCAAGGTTAGATTTTCCATAAAATAAAACACCTGGTTCATCATCCCACTCACCCTGAATACTCTAGTAGCTATATACACTGCTATGTTTTTGTTAACAGCAGCAGTATTTTTAAAGTGTTAATATTACAAACAGCCAATATATAGGTTGAGATTACAGTTTTAAAGTTTAAAAAATATTTTAAGTTTTGTGTACCTTGGAATGATCAATCAAGGACCTATGAAAAAATTACTTTAAATATTTGGTGCATATGTTATTACTTCAAGACTTGATTGTATAGGGATTTTTGTGTGTGTGTTTTGCTTGTTTCTGTGAAAGTGTCAGTAATGTTAAAAGTTAATTTAGTATAATTTAATTTATTAAAATTAGGAAATTTACCTTGTACCTGACAGTAACAATAGTGGTGGAATGTGACCCAAAAGCCATTCCTGGATAAAGCATGAACGCACAAGATGTGAAACAGGGTTTCAGTGCCCGGTAACAGCTGGCTGAGGTTCCTCATTGTTTTGTCTTACGATGGGTATTGCGAGAAGTCCAGGCAGTTTCATCAGTCCTGGATCCTACTCTTGAGAAACTCCTAAAGATGGTGTTCCAGCTTGCACCTCATTTGGTTATTAGGTGACATAGGGTGGCAGGTCATCTTGCCCAAAGAGCTCCTCTCTCTGGAGGCAGCTGGACCCTTGCTCTGGGTGCCCACTCATCCTGACAGGAAGATGAATGAGAACGTTTGTAAATTTTTGTCTCGTACAATGTATTCCCGGATTCTTTCCAACCCTGATTTTGAAACTGGCATGTGACTGGTTCAGTTGAGTCTTCCCATGTCTTTCTAACATTCCTTTTTAATTTGGGCATATTGTTCTGCTTGGCGATAGTGGCACTGATAATTGCATGAGTCAGCCATTTTGCGCAGTTTGGCAATATACTGATCTATTGTTTTTTCAGTTCCTTGGACAATGCTCCTGATTCTGTGGGCTGAAAAGCACTTCTAGGATTTTATAGAGTCCTTCCTGCTCTGCTCTAAACAAACACTACAGTTGCATATGGTGGACCTTATCTTAAAGAACTAAACCCATGCCTGCTTGCATTTCATTTTCTTAGGCATTCGCTATCAGCCATTTTCAGTTCTATCTTGAAGCCAAAAGGGTACTGAGCTACCACAGCCACTTTCACATTTATCTGTCACAACTGAGACACTGCTGTGCCCCTGACCTTGCCCATTTTTTCATCTCCTTCTGTTTCTTTGTATGACATCATTAATTTCTTGTGCTTGTGAGCCACTTTTCCTCACTCCACCACCCTCCATGATTCAGCACAAAAGGTGGCTACCCACAGAGAGGTGAAAGAGTTGCTCATGACTGTTTAAGTGTGTCCTTAATTACTACAGAAGTGCTCCCTTGAACTAAGTAATTTGCAGTTATTAATTCATGCTATTAAGCTAGCTGTGAAGAAAGGATGACTTGCTGTTATTTTGCATTTGTTTGATTGGCACCTTATTTGAATGTAGGCTTTATCAAGTTTTATCTTGAGCTGAGTGACATAGCTAATTATACCTGTTTTCACAAAGTTCAAGTTCCAGTCTGAAGGAGAGCAAGCATATAAAGCATCAGTGTCTTAGAGATAAATACTTAATTTCACAAAATGTTTGAGCACATGGGTTTGAAATGTGACTTCTGCTAGTAAAATTCTTAGGAGGACTCTGAGCAGTCAACAGGTTTTTTGTGCCTATTATGCTTAGTAATGAGGAGAGAAGTGAAAAGAGTAGAACCAGTGGGACATGTCCCAGCACAGAGCGATCATGGGATCTTTTGCAGGAGATGCTGTGTTCTTTCTCTTCCCTTCATGGAGATTGGAAGACCCAGGAATCCAGGGTTATGTTGACTGTTGGAAAGGAGATTGGAGGGGGTCTAGATCAAATCTCTTCACAGAAACTAAATTAATAATAGAGAAGATCATATGTAGGAAGTTCTTCCTACACAGCCTGGTCAGCGGTAAGCAAAGAATCTGGAGTAGAGAAATGCTTCTTAGAAGCTGACCCAGGCAAATATGCCTCCTCCATTGGACCACGTGTAGAACTAAAACTATATGCAGATCTATAGAAAAAGCTTATCATAAAAGACTGCATTTTTCTATGCCTGCATGCTAGGTCATCTAATGGCAGGTGTTAACTAGTAAGAAGGATAATTTTCAGTCAATGCCTGGATGACTCATCAGCACAGCAGGTCAGAGATCTGAGGGCTGTAGATTAGCTTTAAGAAGAGCTGAGATAATTTCATGACCTATGAAAGCATTTGCCTGGCTATTCCTGTATAATCAGTAAGAGAAGGGTAATCAAAGCTTGTTCCTTGGGGCACCAGCTAATGATGCTAATTAGCACACAGCCAAGGCTTTGCTGAAAGCATTACACCAAGGCATGTGCTAATTAATTAACTGATTGTCTGGAGGAAGGTGTTCCCCTCACCTTCTCCCTCTCCTGAAAGATTATGCAATGGGAAGGAGGGGTTTATGCTTGCTCATAAAATAGATGCCACTGTGGAATAGTCCAGCATGGTGAGTTTATAAAACTTCTCCAGTAATGTTTACCTGTGCTGAGGTTTAAAGAGATACCTCAAACTACTACTCCATATTGTATCTCAGTGTACTGGGGGACAAAGGTAATGTTATTAGTTTTTTTGGTCTGTGTGTCCTCTAGAAAAGGACAGGTGCCAAAGCCAACTATGTCTGGCCCTCTGTACATACTCAAGCAAGTTGCAAGTAGCAATGACACTCAAATGAAGTCATAGTCCTGAGCTTCTGGGAAGAGAGGTTTTAGTGAAAAACAGTTCCTGCTAATTTCTAAGGTGCAACAGCATTGCTGTTCATAGCCAAAACCAGGCTGCTGGCACCACCACAGGCTCTCAGGAAACTTTGAAGATCAAAGATCACGCGTTCTGATGGGCTTTGGGGCTCACTTGTTTTCCCAAGCAGGACTTCAGATTTGATGAAAAGCAATGTCTGGACATTATAGTGACCGCTTTGGCTCCAAGGAGCTCAACTCAGACAGAGGCATTGGAGTCTGGTGACCAAGTGTTTTCACTTGTTGGCTTTCTATTTCTAGGAGACTGTTGGATAGGATCCCAAGTGATATATCTGGCTTCTTTTCCAGGCTGGTTTGTGTGTGTGTGAATGTGACTAGGCAGAAAGTATTCCCTCCATTATTATATGGGAGAGAAGCAAAGAAAGTCCAGTTTAAAAGAGCAGTGTAAGGCGGGGTATATTTTTGTTTTAACTCTGTACAAATCCCTGTCTGGCCAGACCCCCATAGTGCTCAACATTCTGCCCAAGTCACAGCCAAGTTTTGCAGCTGCATTCAGGGTTTCTCACTCCCTTTCTTCTCCCCTTCATTTACAGAGAAAAGAGAACCTCTGTTGTGTCTGGAAGCATGTGACATACATGTTGGCTGGAACTCCAACTGGCAGAGGAAAGAGAACAAGTTGCTTCTTCTAATTTCATAGGTCCTGCATAAAAGCTACCATGTGGGAAGGGTTCTTGATTATCAGAATGAACTCCTGTTCAGGTCTTGCAAACATATTGGGTGGTCATTCTATCTGGAAAGAGTGGATGGTAGGAAGTCCCCTCCTCTGCTTCTACAGAGGAGCATTAGTAATTTACAGCTCTGGGCTAGGCCTTCTCAAGTTAGATAAAGTCAGTGTTTTGTAAGCAGACCTGGCAGCAAGAGGGAAGTGGCCTTGTGCCATCAGTTCCTTTAAGCAGGTGATTTTTCTGTCTCCTGGGATATGAATGTGCTATGAAGCAGCCTTTTCTTTCATTTGCTTTTGGCTTGTTTCTGCCCCACTTCCACTGTGGCTTGCCTGCTTTTTGGATTTGACTTGGTACCCAAACTTGCCATCCCTGCTCCTTGAAATGCAGTTTAACACACAGAGTTCTTAGCAGTACTGCAGTGAGCACCTACGATATCTTACCCAGGTGGCCCACTAAGACAAAGTCTAGCAGTCTCATGCCCAGTTCTTGTTCCACAAATACAAGGAGTATCACCTGAGTTTCTATAATCATACCCATCACAAGCAGTTGTAAATATTGTTCACATGGGTATGTGACTCAGTGAGTGCCCATGGGGCTGACTTTTGCAGACCTTAAATTTACCACATGAGAGGATAGCTGTGCTCAAAGACCAAGTCATTTGCTTAATGTGCCCTATTTTTAAGTGAAGGAGGCAGAGGTGGCAGTGTTATTAGGAAGGAAGATAACAATCTGTGTTGTGACACTAGGGGTGTTAAGCAAAGTCCCTTATTCCTGAGGTGATACTGCTTCTTCCAGTTTGAGAACAGAGAAAAGCACACATGAAGTGAAAGATTAAACAAAAAAATTGCATTCTTGGTTTTGCAGAACCTTTACAAAAGCTGGTAATGTGTCAAAAGCCGGGAGCCCAAATCTTCTTTGATGTCTTCCCAAAGTGATGAGAAACGTATTTCAGAATCATGTATTTGGGCATATGAAAGTTACTGTGTGTGTCAGAAATAAAGCGCCTTCCCTTTTCTTATTCATGTTGCGTACAGACACAACCGTGTCATTCACATAAATCAGGCACAATTAGCCAAAGGGCTCAGATTCTCAGTGTTTCTGATAAACCAAACACCTAAGAAATTCTGTGATGGGAAAAGGCTGCTCTCTGCAAGAACACAGTGAGTAACAGTAGCCTTGTGAACGATAGCCCAAAGCCTCAGCTTTCGCCCCAGTACCTGAACATCTCACTGTCCTGAGGGAAACATCTGCGGAGCAATTATTATCTTGGAAAGAGCCATGGGAAAATAAAACAGTCAGTAACACTTGAAAAGCATCCCAGATTCCCACTGAAAGTCTTTGTCAGAGCTGTGAACCTTCACTTTATTTAGCTGTATGCATTTTTTTTTAATTTTTTTTCCAGAGTGGATAGTAAACCAAAAAAGTATCCTGTATGTTGCTGTGGTTGGAAATCTCAGCCATGATAACATTCAGCTCAAGGTTGTTATCTAGTGGGTTGTAACCTGGGAATATAGGAGTATTTCTCAATGGAAAAGCATGGCTTGTCACTTTGTGCTCTTTAGGAGCTTAACTGTTTGTGTCCAAGTAAGTCCCAGCTCTATGAGACACATAATACAGAGAGGGACAACCACTACTTCTGTGAAGAGGTTGCCATTTTCAGAGACAGCAAAATAAAAGCACAGGACAGTGAAATAACTTAGCTAAGGTTGCCCCAGAAGGCAATGGAGGAGCTGGGAATAAACCCCAGGTTTAATGAATCACTAAACCACACTGCTTCTCCTTAGGGCTAAGGATGTATTATAATAGAGAAAGATCCAGATGTGGTTTTTAACTGTCATTCAATACTCTGTGTGATATTACTCTGCTTAAGAAAATATACAAATTTGGACTCCCTGGAGATCTGACTAGTTCAAGGGGACTTGATTAAGCCTGTTTGGCATGGCATTGTTAGGCAGAACAGCACACAAGGGGATGGGGGGCAATTCTCAAACATACTGGCAGTGCCTGTGGAGCTGCTGAGCTCTTTCTGTACTCAGAAGGATACATAAGTGTTTGACAAACACAATGTCTGAAAATGGAGGAGGGAGCAGTGTCACAGCAAATAAGCTGGACCACATCAGGAGGTACGAGGAAAACAGATGCTTGGCAACAAATCTGGGATCAGACGTGCTGTTCCAGTGGCAGCCGATCTCCTTAGAAAGTTATTACTCTCCAGCTGTTCATCTCTGTTCCCTCCATTCTGTTTCCAACCCACCAGCTCAACTGCTTGTTAACTGCTCCAAAAAGCAACCCAGGCTGTTCTGAGGGAGCTGTGTTTGAAAGTGGTTGCAGAGCTGCCTACGCTAGCCATTCAGCAGAGGTAGTAAACAACGGTGGTGAGGAGAAAGGGCAAGGGTCCAGGGATGGCCAACCCGCCACCCAGCTTTGTCACATCTCAGCAGCTCATCTAGTTGCAGTCAGAGAAAGGGTGTTAGCTGGGTGAATAAATATTGCTCTGCATGTAAAACTCTTCATGTTTTGATATTAACAGTAAGCAGTGAGCAGGCCAAACCCCCATAGCCTGAAGCCATGATTTAAATTGATCTGTGTTCACATTTCTACCTTCAGGTTTGGCCTGGGGGGATGGTGAGAATGGAAAAATTGCATCCTTTAATCAAATTTCTTTATTAAAATTGCCCCCCACCCTGACGAGCTGCAGGTGTTTTTCCTAAAAGGCCTGTTCTTGAAGTCAGATGATTGTGTATCATCTCTGGTTTAGCTAAGCAAAATTACGAGCTCTTTAAGTTTCTAGAGTTGGCCTATGCAATTAGAAAGTTATATTTAAAAGAGCGGAAAACTGAAAATCAAACACTGTCCCTTTCATACTTCTTTATGTTAAATTAACTTTTGTGATTTAAAGTTTAATTTCTGATTTCTGCAGCAAAACTCCTACTTTTGAATGTCTGATCTTAGAAATGCAGATTTCATACTGGCTTAAATTAGAAGTAACAGTCTTCCTTTTCCTCCTGATAGGGTAACATGATGTCTCTGTGTGATGCTAAAAAGCCATTATCCTGTCTACATGTTAGGAAGGTAATGGACACATCTTTGTGCCTGGATGAACAGAACCATCTTCATTGAGCCCATAGACCATGCACTAAATCTGTGTCAGAAACAAAAGTCTCATCCTGCTGTGTAGTATTTGTATTCAAGTTCTAGATGAAGTGATTCCTGTAGATACTGTGTTTTGAAAGCATTCAGTGGCCTTTGGTGATGAGAAGTGCCAGTCTAACTCACCGATGAGACCTTGAACAAGGCTGCTGGCTGTGTTGAGGTTCCAAAGTGGCAGAGAGAGGCTGATTTTGGGGAGAAGCAGTGCAAATTTATGGCTTTCACTCTGCAAGGGTCCAGTCCAGCCGCTGTAAACTAAACAAGACAGCAACTGTCATGTCTGATGGCAGCTCATAATCATTAGATACAGATGAACAGAACAACAGTTTGATGTGATCCAAAGGTGGAAATCTGATATTGGCATTAAACCTTCCTAATGATCTAGTCATATCAACTCCTCTTTTTTAAAAATTAAAAACCCCTAAAGCTTAATATGTGATTATGCTTTTTTAAAAAGGCCATAAGAAAGCTACAGGAGAAAATTTGTCTTTCACAAAGAGAAGGCCAGGAGTCATCTCACCATATTCTGGTTACCTAAAAAGTTGGCAGCTTACAAAAGCAAAACTTGCTCTATAGCTGCTGGAGAGATGCTGCAAATTCCAGTAAATTATTTGTGTCAGTCTAACCAAGAGATCAAAATGAGAAGGGAAGCTTTCTTTTCTGTAATGTCACTTTCTCCAGCAGCCATAGGAGTTTAGGTCACCAGTTTAGCACAGATGTCTAAAATGTAGGTTCATTGAGCTGAAGCTACAACCCAGTGGTCATGTCACAGAGAGGGAAACTGCCTGACGAGGACAATTAAAATAAGGTCAGAAAAAGGGAAACAGAAAGTGGTAAAAAGAGATGGTACCTACCCAGACAAGGTAAAAGGAGATGGAAAGTTGAAGAGTTACAGACAAAAGGCAGCACTTTAAAAACAAAGCCAGTTCAGAGGCTGTAACACAATGTGTCCTTCAATATCAGGTTAGCTGTTCAGTGGCTGGCACTTTGCACCGTGTGAAAAGATCTCAGCCGAAGATCTCTGATAATCCAGCCAGCCACAGTGTACTCAGGGGCATTATTCCCATATGCCCAGAAGACAACTGCCGGGAGAGGAAGGCGCAGCTTTTCCACCACTGACAGGCATCCTTGCTGTCCCCTGCTCCCACCGGCAGTGAGTCATGACTTTGGAGACATTGCCCTTGGCACTAAGAAATCCACAAACCACTACAACATGATGACAGGATGGAAGTGATGTTCTTCTCCTTGAGCCTCATGGAGGAAAAGTCTGCCAGGGTTATGGTATCAAGAGATGCTGGGAGTGTGTGACCTGGAGAGTGTCTTGAGGGTGGAACACAAAAAGAGTACACTGGATATGGGTGATACAAGTGGCATGCTCCAGGAGCCAAGTCTTGATGGAGAGACTGAAGCTGGAAACTTGCTGCACCTTACCTGCCATAGTCCTCATTCATCTGATCATCTCTTTACAATTCAGATAAACTTTTATAATGCTATAAATGCAACCTAGCCAGCCAGGTGTGTGCTTGCTTCTCCGCTGCTGATAACATGGCCCTTATTGCAATATTGTAATGCCTAATGCTTCTGCCCACAGCCATGCTTGGCTGCAGTTCCCTGTAAAATCAGTCTGGGCTAAGCTCCTCTGCCTGGTGCCAATTATCCCAGCTCCCTAGGAGACAGGTGAGGGCATGCATGCCGCATGAGTGTATTTACAGAGGGACGGAAATATTAAACCTTCCCCCTGCTTGTAAATTAAATGCACTGCTAAAGCTCTGGTCAGATGCTCACCCAACTACCCTGCTATCTCCTCTGATTTATCTCAGCAGCAGATGCAGGCCCACACTTTGGTCATGAGCGCTGCCAGTAACAAAGCAAATTTGTTACTCAGTCTCCTCTTTGCCCAGGAAAATAAAAATTCAAGGGTGTGGACTCCTTTGGAGAGTTAAAGGGAACAGCGTGGTTTCATGGCATGGTGGAAAGGCACTTCGCTGAGCTCACACCTGACCTACCATCATGAGGTTGAACAGATTGTTTGGGATGGTGGCCAGCCAGTGAGCAGCAAGCCCCAGTAAAGTCCACAACCTGCTGCAGCAGGAACCCTGCGTGGCTCACAATCAGTGCCAGACTGTAGGGAGTCACGTGGAAAGACATCTGCTCCTCCAACCACCCTCTTTCCTCTCCTGGCCAGCTGAGTGACTGTCTGCCACCTCACCGATGGGATCTGTCCTCACTATTCTAGCTGAGCACATGCTTGGATAGAAACTTCAGGAATGTCTGTGTCCTTTTTAAACACTGGAAGTGGGACTTCTAGCTTTGTAAATGAGCTTCAACCCTGCCTGTCACTGAAGTCCTGGACGTGCTTCAAGATGGTATTATATTGCCAGAGTCACTTGACTCTGTTTTTCTCTTCTGTTTTCCCTTCTTTTTTCTGCATTCCCCATTCTTCCTTCTACTGCTTTTTATGTTGCAGAAATGAGTAGGGAAGCAGATTTAGATGGTGTAAGATGTTAAGAAGAACCTTATGCCACACTAGCATGGATACTGTGTCAGGAAGAAACACGTATGTCTGTGTGTTTGAGACCACTTGCACAGTATGGCAACCACAGGATTGTGGGGATAAGAAATCCTGATGTCTTGAATACTGCAGGAAAACCAGCCAGCCTTGATCCTCATTCTGGGAAACAACAGCTGCTGCCAGGATAATTTTATCCTCTTGCTTACACAAGAGAGAAGATCTATTTTACAAACATCCCGTGATCTCCTGGACCCATCTATGCGGTCATTTCAGGTCAGAGTTGCATCATTTGAGTGGCAGATCCATATTTTGATTTGCTTTTTTTACTCTCTTCCAACAGACTCTTCCTACCTTGAATGCTTTGAGCCTAGGGACCATATTCTTTCCTCTCCTGATTGGGTTGGTTATCACTGCCATCCTCTTTCCAGAGTCTCTCTGTAACTTGCAGGACACTAGGAAAGTTTAGCTCCACCATAGTCAATGTAGTGATCCACTTAACATAGAACAACGATCATGGAAGAAAAGAGCTGCTTTTTCTGCTTCCAAGATGCAAGGTGCTAAAGAAGGAATTCTCATGCCCTTATCAATTCTTACTCTGAAGTATTTGGCTTTTCCTGGTATTATACTTCTTACTGTCTGCCTGAGTGTAAAGAAGGAGACACAAATTAATTAAAAAAGAGAGATTTCCCAGCTCATTGTGTTTCCACAGGAATTAGCTGCCTGCTACACCTGTGATCTGCGCAGTACCTCTGATTAGCTCCCAGAAATACTTCCCAGATGAAAGTTTCTCTAATGAAAAACACAGAGAAAAATCTTTGTGGTTTTTTTTGGTGTTTTTGTTTGTTTGTTTGTTTGTTTTTTTCCTGGAGGGGTAGGAGGTGGCGAGAGAAGAAAACCTGAAATATTTCATTCTATAATCAGGCATTTTGTTATTTTCTCTTTTTTTTTTTTTTTTTTTTGTCTGTAATAACATTCTGGCTCTACATTTTCGTTTGAAAACTCTCAGAAGGTAAAAAAATCCCTAAGCATTTCAGAGGAGCTAAAAATGAAAACTGTTGGCATTTCTGGAGAGTCAAATTGGCTTCAAAGGGGATAGAAAATGGCTTAAAGTTGAACAAAACTTTTTATTTCAAGAAACTAAATTCCCTTGAAAATGTCATTTCCTTCGGATTCGTCCACCACCAAAATGTCTTTGTTTGTTTGTTCGTTTGTTTGTTTTTCATTTATTTAACTCCTTCCCTGAAACTTCAAATGAGTCCAATCACACATTTTGCTCTGAACTGTAATTACTGCATTGGAAGTGCTGTGTAGACAGCCGAAAGCAAGAGCCCTCCTGATTGCCTCCTAAGGCTACCCCACAGCACTGTGGGTGTTTGAGAGCATGGCTTTCAAGACACGTTTTTATCTGGTTAGCAACTGTCACTTGGCATCTGTACAATCAAAGTATTCCCATATTTAACACTGAGCTGTGAATGCTGACAATCAGTGGGTTAATCATCATGGAAATACTGACTGATTCTTGAGTCAAATGTCAGGTGATGCCAAAAAACAGAGCTCCAGGACAAAGGATGGAGAAATTCAGCTCTGACTAATGTTTCAGATAAAATGGCTGTTATAGAAAAATGTGTCTTCCAACACAACACTTGGGTCACAGCAACATCCGAATCACAAAGTCCACTCTCCTTCCCTGTGAAAAACAGCAAATGCCATTAGTTGTATTCCGATTTCAGCTGAAGTCTGGGGTTCTCAAAGCCTTCAGTGGAGGACAACTGCTAACAAACTGCCCAGGCTGCTGGGGGTTGTTTATATAGAGACTAGAGAAGAAAAAGGGGGTGGGTGGGAAGGATTCAGAATTAGCTGTGAATGAACTTAGAAACTAGAAATTACAATAGGGCTTCTAAGCAGCAGAGGGGAGGAGGTCTGGAACATGTCAACCATGGGTATAGCACTGGTAAAACCTGGTGTCAGGTTTTAAGATGATCTGCATCAGTCATTGAATGACACAAATGTCTGTGAAGGCGGGGACCAGGCCTCTTGATTTAGCTCTGTCTTTCTATAGTCCTGCTTATTGAGGGCAGAAGAACCAAAAATAGAGGCAATAGTCATAGCAGCCAATGCTAGTAGTCCTTCCCCAAAGTATTTAAAATAAAGACTGCCATCTTCAAAGATCACTGAGGACTTTGAAGGTTTCCAGTTTTGGCTGCCCAATGCAATAGAGAGTAAAAAGAGTATAATTTCACACAGGATGGTCTTCTGTCAGCGCCAGCGAGCTGAATACACCACTGGGCCCTTTGGGAAGTCTTGGTTCACCCATCTACTAATGCTTACAGAAGTTTGCCCTTAATCAGCCCTGCCAGCCTGGCACAGGGCAGCAGAGGGTGGAACACACTCAGTAGCATCTTTTGGAGGGTTAGAAAGGCAATTTACAGGACAAAGAAGTTCCAAATATAATTTTTCCAAGCTTAATGTTGGTTGCAAATATATGAATCTTAAAGGGTAGGGAGAACAATATGTGACATACTGTCGGGGGTGTATTTTCTGAGCCTGTGGGACAGTGTGCATCTATTGTTCACCCCTTCTAACAATGGGATTCACATCATCTAATTTTGACTTGGCTTCTAACTCTGGGGAAATTAAAGTTTGGTTTTGTTTGGTTGTTTTTTTTTTTTTTTTAAATCCCTGGCTATGTCAGGAGAGAGTGGCCATTGCTTAAAGGACAATTACAAGGCACAGCTGAGATGGAGCTTGGATGTGCTACTACAGCGTGTGGAAGGAGGCTGACAGCTCTGGATGGCAGTGCATCCTCTTTGTCATAGACGGCGGTCTTGGAGAGAGGCAGATCTCCTGCCTCTCAGCAAAGGGGTATCCTAAATGGCCATCAAAGACTAGATGCTAAAATTTTAAATAGAGAAAGGGCAGTGTGGAGAATCCCATCTAAATAGAATATGGTCATTAACACATCATTAAAAAAGCCTAGATTCTTACAAATGCAAACAATAAAATCCTTCTGGGAGTGTCAGTCTCCCCTTTCTCTTGAAATGCAGCTATATTTTTTTAGTACATGGTGACTTTTCAATACTCAGCCTGTTTCTCTTTTCCTTCTCAGCTACTGCTATTCCCCAGCTGGCTAGGAACAAGGTGTTTGTTCTCTGTGCTGTATAAATAGCAATGCATCCTTACCTTGTCCTCCATAAGGTTTTACTACTCAGGAAAGCATGCAAAGCAAATCCTTCTTCATGCTCTGGCTCTTCTTTGGTGTCTCAGAGATGACTACAGCTTATGGCCTCACAAAGGGATATTGTCATCTGACAGAAAGGTGAGTGCCTCACCAGTCTGTGCCACTAGCCAGGAGGTACCTGAAGAGGAAGCCAGAAAACTAAAATTCAGTCTCACAGTAGGTCTCTGGGGAGAATCTGGAGCCCAAGGGTAGCAGGTTCATACTGGCTGCAGTGTTTGCAGGACAGCTGATCTATCTTGGTAGAGTGGGATGCTGTCACCCAGTTTGAAGTTAGGGGTCTAGGCAAGCTGTGGTAGAGAAGTACCAAGCCAGAAATAAAGAAATTAATTGGTTAGTAGCCTTGACTATCTATCCAAACTATTGTATAACAATGCAAAACAAGGACTATGACAGCAATGATATCCTTGTATATATAGCCAGTTCTGCCACTAAAAAGTGCTGTTATAGTGGTGTTTCTCTTCCCACCAATTCCGTTTCTCTTTGCATCCAACTTCAACTGGGTATCTTTCATTTAGACAATATTTTATGGGCAGAAAATCCTGTCAGAACTACCATCATCTCACCAATGTTAAAGAAAGAGGAGGTGCAGAGGAGGGGTCCTGTAACAGTCTAGATAAGAGTGCACTCGTGTTGCAGATGAAGACTGGAAGAGCTCAGCTTGTTGAGTTTAGTGAAATGAAGGCTGAAGAGGGTAGGACTGGCTGCCACAGATACATCAGGGACCTAAATGATGGGGAGGAAAGAGAGCTATTTAATTCAAGTACAATGTTGGCACAGGAACAGCTGGGTACAGGCTGCCCATGTCATCCAGACAATGGGAATAGACGGAAAACAGCAATACAAAAGTGAAAACAAAAAAAAAAAACAACCAAACAAACAAAAAAGAAACCAAGTAATTTTCAGATTATAAAGCCATAGAAATGGAACTCAGAAAGGCCTCTGGAGACCTGCTCATTTTGGGGTTTTTATCCTTTGGTAATATGACAACTGCTCCTAAAAGAGAAAAGCCAGAGACCATTTTGCCAGTGTAGCCACAATAATTTTCACTCACAGCTTACTAAAAAGAAGACTATCCCCTGCATGTTCCTCTTATTATGTTGCCATTTGGCTGTACATTTACATATGAGAACATGAAATATTAAAATCAATAATTTCCAGTCATTTCACAGACCTTCAATCTGACAGTGCTTCATGCACTACTGCAATCCGCTACTCTAAAGCTTTATCACACACAGCTAAAGCATCCTTCATTCTTGATGTACTCATGAGAGAGGTTGTGGGGATAAGGCTGCTGCTAACAGTAGGACTTAAACTTTACAATATCTCCTAGAACCAGGAAAGGAGTGAGGCTTGAAAGAATGTGAGAACTATGAGTGGGATAGTGGCAATGATGAAAGCTTTCAGCTAGCCTCACCACCAAGCAAAAGGGACATGAGATAAAGGACAGGGAGGCCAGGGAAGTTTCCCATGAGCAGTCTCAACTGGCTATTGGGGGTTGAATGGAAGACCCACACCAGATTCCCAGGAAGATGGCAGCTGAACC
>JAVHNF010055972.1:33794-43972 GCA_034783455.1 Micropsitta finschii
GGTTGGACTAGATGATCTTTTGAGGTCCCTTCCAACCCTTGGGATTCTGTGATTCTGTGATTCTGTGATTCTGTGATGGTAAAGAGCTGGCTCTTGATTTACAAGCACATTAGCAGAAAACTGACTTGCTGTATGTGGATAGAGACATTCGGTTTCACTACACACAATTAATAACCATGAGACACCTCAGTTTTAAGGACAAATCACTATGAGATTTGGTGCAGTGTCTGCTTTGATCATTCATCTGTCTCCTTTTCACTGGCAGTCTCGCAAATTTACACTAACAAATGAAGGAAGGATTTGTGAAGAAATTGCAGCTGTATAAAGCTGCTTTACTCTTCCAGACAAGTCTCTTTCTGGATAATTTGTGGAACAGTTGAACTCTCATTCCTCTTTAATCTTTCTTCTTTTCTGGAACAGGTGATAAGTAGACTGATCTGTTGGTAGACCTTCTTCAGCATATTGGGGTGGCTGTGTTGAACTGAGGTGCTGTAGTGTAATTCTGTGAATGTCCACATGCTGTGGGACCAGCTATTAGGTTGGGCACGATGCAGTATTGTACACATAGTTATGAAAAACTGCATCTCATGTTGGCAGCATTATTGAAAATAATAACCTGTATCCTTCAGCCCATGTGTTTGACCCACGGTTAATAGAAAGATTTATTCATTAATCCACAGTGCTTTTTTGATTTTGTGGCTATGAGAGAAAAACAAGGTCTTTATCTACAGTTGTTATAAAGTCATTGTTACGGTATCCATATCCTGGTGTAGGACTTCAGGTTGTAACAAACTATGCCTGTTACATCTTTTTTTTTAAATACCAGATGCTTTGAGCTCTTTGATAATGTTGGGTTTGGTTTTAGTATTTAGTATGATATTTCCTGGCCAGATTGAGACCTCTGTCCAAGATGGATGTTTTACTATGCTACCAAGTTTTTCAGGTGGCACAGACCTGGGAACAGATGCAGCTCTAAACTGCATCCTTCTGCCTACCTAGCTCCAGACCTCTAGTCCAATTTTTTTTTGCCACAGACTCTGCCCAAACATCCTTTTGGAAGTGACACATCCTGATGCCGAAAGACCTTCCCAGGGAAGTTTCATCAGGGAGGAAATGGGAGAATATAACATCTCATGAACTCCCTATGACTCCAGAACAAGGCCCAAAGGCTATCATTACTGAGATGCATACTACTAGCGTCATTTCCAAAAGAAGATCTCAATTTATTGTGTGTTGGGAGTTTCTAGGGTCAGCTCCATCCTGCTATGTGGTATAACAATGCGTCAGTTGCACAATAGGAGTAACCTCACAGTATTCATATGTCACTTCAACAAAAGAGCAGAAAAAAGTACTCTTGTAGTTACAGAGTGATTTAGTTTTTCTGACATTTAATTCTTACATGTCAGGCATCAGTGCTTTAATGGGAGAGATTTCTGACTGAAAATGAAATAATTAATAGAAACCAATTATGAGTCTGTGTTTCCTATCCTTAACAAACTTCCCTGTTTCTTTCTTTTTTTCTGTTTCATTGTCATGTCATGTCATGTCAGATCTGATTATAAGAGATGGGCCTTGTAGAAGATGGCATCACACAGATAGGCTCCGAACTACTGAGCTGCAGCTATGTTCTGGAGATTACAGACCTCAGTTTCACTGCCTTTGCCCTCCCCCTAACACAGTAAAAACCCCAAAGCGAAAGCCCAGAGGAAAGTTTTTTAGCCATAAGTCTAAGTTCATGGACCTCGGGATGGAAGAAAATGTTCTTCTTTCACAGACAAAGACCAATCTTGAATCAGTTTCTATCGTGATAGAAAACCAAACATTCAGATACAGCTATTTCCATATATGGCAAAAAGGAACTCTCTTGCATCACAAATACTCCTTAGTGTCTGACCTCTAAGGACAGGCCAGGTACTCACTATCACAGAGAGCAAGACCAGAGAAACAGGCACCTCTGCCATCCTGTCACAGAGATCTTGAAAGCAGAAATGGCGAGATACAGGCAATTTCAAAAGCAGCACAACAGGCAACGCTCCCAACGGAATCAAAGACACAGAGTCAGAGGAAGGAAGCAAGGAAAGAGACAAGGGCTAAGAAGGAAAAAGGTGAAAGGTACGGTCTTTCAGGCTAAGTAATGGAAAGGCTGTCATAGGATGAGACTTTCTGAACAATCTTGGTGAAACTACAATATTGCAGGGACTATCTTGTGACCACACACAGAAACCTTTTTCTAACTCAAGGATTAAGCATCTTTGAGGGAAGATGAGTTTAAGATCTTGCCCATGGAGCCAACATGAAAGTTGGAATGGACACATTGGCTACAACTATAGGGGCATTCATGCCATTTGAGATGTTTGTAGGATTGCAGACTGTAATATATAAATACTTTATCATAACTACTCAGTGCGGGGTAGGGAATTTGGCGAAATAAGAAATAGTGCAGTCCCTAGCCACCAAATCGTGGCAGGTGGTTAGCATAAAAAAATACCTCTGACTGCACAGGAACAATCAGGAGACATTCATGTATACTCCTGCAATTATATAGCATAACCAGTGATGAAGCAAGTATTTATAGGGCTTGGTAAGTATTTGGCTGGATTTGTAGACAGGTATCAAAAGTATGCCAAGACAGATCAAATGGATCATTTTCTGAAAACACAGGTTTCTCTGTTGCTTAAAGCAGCAACCTTGATTAACTGGTTGAACTATTAGATTATCATATTTAGGCAAAAAGAAACCCATAGTGACACCTTCCTGTAAGTACTACAGTTTCTAGTTCCAGAAGTACTTGGGAGCATTCTGTAAAATGAAATGAAAACCCATGAAATTAACAGGTGCCATGAGCAGACTGGACAATTAACTGCTACCATGAATGCCCTTAGCAGCTCTTTGACTAAGGAGAGTCATACTCATCCTTGCTTCTCTACCTTCTTTTCTACAGGAAGCAAGATGAATGCTTCCCAGAGGGTACTGTTGTATTGAGATTCCAACTGCCTTATCTGACACGTATTGCAGTGTAGAAACAAGCTTCCACAACTACATGACAAAATACCTCTGCTTTCTTGGATGATCCTGGCATAAGAGCAGCCTGACATAACTGACTTGAAATAAACAGAACTGAATGCATTCTATTCTCTGGGTTTTTTTGTGGTGTTTTTTTTGTGTTATCGCTAGAATGTGATCTCAGAGATCTTCCTGCTGGTGCACATAAAGATATTCTGGATTGTCCAGGACTGGGACGATTTGCCAAAACAGGTGAAACAAATAGTTAAGGCTTATCTTAGAGTAGTGGTTGGTTCAACCTTAGTCTGAGAACAAAACTGCCTCCTAAGCTGCTAGAACTGTTCAGCTGTCATCTGTTGCTCAGCTGATTATTTTCCTGAGATACAGTCCTGCTTTAATCATCCTTATCCAAGAAAGGCCACCCTTTGCTACTCAGAGAATGGCTCTCAAGTTCATGCAACAACATATGACTGGAGAAGGCTGCTAATAGATTGGAGTAGACTAGATATATTGGAGCAAGGTAGTGATTTACTTCTGGGTAAGTAGAAACCATGGCTGGGGGAGGCAGGATGCCAGAAGGGGGTTGTGGAACTGATCACACAAAATCAAGTCAGAATATAAATTTCTTCCTCTATTCAGGCCTTTCCCATATGGAGCAGGGGATGCCCAAGCAGATATTGTCCTCTCAGTTTCACAGGAACTTCCACTAGAAATCGTTTAGCTCTCTGAGGAATACAGTCTGGGGTCTTGTGAATTATGAGATCACTGCAGGAGGTCAATCAAACCAGGCATTTCCAAATCCTCCTGATCACATGGAACGAACCTAATAAAACACTTGCTTAAACAACAAAGAACAGCAACGGGGTAGTCATGAGAAAATATGTTCCACACCAGATGACCTGTTGTCATCTGTGATCTATCAACCTCAAGAGATTCAGTAATTCACTCATAATCTTCAGGAGAGCAGGACTGTGGACTCAGATGCATGAGACAGCACACCAGCTCTGAGTTCTTTCTTTGCATCCTAGGCCAGCAAGACAAATGCAGGCACTGGTCTCCAAGGAGTGGAAAGGCAAGGATGTGGCCCACACTAGTGAACAAGCCCCAGCAAGCAGCATGCCTGGGCACAGATCTGCAAGCTGTTGCTCCTGGTTGCCTGTGGGGCTTCTCTAATGGTGCAGGATGGGGATGTGCTGGGTGCGTGAGGGAAGATATTGTGCCCACACCAACTTATTCAAAGCACATTTTGCCCAGAAAGTGAACAAGGAACACTATGGTCCATGTTCTTCCAAACAATTGCAAAAGGAAAGCCTTGCCCGTCATCTCTTACTCTGTTTCCTCTTCCTTCCCTCTCCCTGGATTGGGCATGGCTGCCCCAGAGCAGTGGGGACGTGGTGGTGCGGATATCCTGTCGGGAGAGTCCATGTTACGCCTCACTGAGGTCACAGGGAGACCTCAGTCACTTCATAAAACTTTTGCACCTCTGGTGGAGCCCCTGAAGGTCAGGTAGGGTCAGAGCACAGATGGGACTCCTATCCTATTCCTGTTCAAACACCCAGTGGGTGACTTTGATAGTTTTCAGTGTCAATGCTTTGGCTACTCCCTCCTTATGTGTGTAGGGAGGGAGTGAGTCATAATGGTGATTTTTGGAATTACTCAGTTTCTTGCCTTGTTTTTTTTTTTGTTTTCCATAGCATTATTACTCCATTAAATATTCCTGAAAGCCAAGCCAAGCCTTACTCCAATGGGCTCTCATGATTAAAGACTAAATACTGCAGAGGAGATGACAGTCCTCACATGTGCCAATGAGTCAGTGAATTCCTTTGTGAAGCCTAAGTCCAACCAGATGTCGACCTCAGCTCTGATGCTCTGTTCTTTCCCTATTTTCCTCTAGTATTTCTGGGTCTACTTAAGATGGGTATGACGTGACCATCAATGAGGAAAGACAGGCTCTCTGAAAGGGTAAAATGCTTTACTTTTTTCTACAATAGGATTGTGAAGCTCTTTCCACTGCTGTAATTCTTGGCCCATTGCCTTACAAATATTATTGCTCTTTTGGTACTATTTGCATTGCACAGGCGTAAATGTCTAAAGGCAACCTAAGTATGAGACAGCCACTTTGTATGGGTCTAATTTGGATTTTCAGGCTGCTGCTACGGAGAAAAAGAGCTACACTGGACTATACCAGTAGGTATGTGGAACAGAAAATCAAGGAACTATCTGTATGTGGCTGATACAAATGTCCTGTTTGCGCAGTCTAAACCTAGTATTTTCTTTAACTACAAAGGGAGGAAATAGTATTTTGTCTAGCTAGATTCTTCCATCGCTTTTGCAATTTCTTTGCTTTTCTTCATAAGCCATTTCTTATAAACTGGAGTCTGAATTACGCTTTTTAATAGCCGCTGGGCTAGATTTTTCCTTGCTGTGAATCAGGGCAGCTCCATCATCTTCCACTGCAAGCTGCATTGCAGCAGCCCAGGAAGTGTACTGCTCCTGGAGGGCATGCATGATAAAAGATCAGAGGTAGTCATATAATCCTGCCTGCTGCATAGGTTTTAGTGAAGCTCCAACAGAGGAAATGAGGAGAGCGCCAAGAGAATCGTGTTCTAGTCTCTTCCTTTGCCTTCTCCACCCCTCTAGGTGACACAAGCCCCCTTTTCATGAAGCAGATTAGCAGCCCTGGGTATTGTTCCAGGACTTCACTTTAACCAGACTTCTGGAATCTGACCTTTGGAAAAATTTGCTCTGCCCAGTCCCCTCCCACATCTGGGACATTTTCTTAGAAGTGCTTTCTTATGTTGGGATTCAGCCTGGGGATGCAGGGGCTATGAATGGGGATTCCCTTATCTCAGCCTGTCCAGTTATGTCCAGAGAAATTGAGTAACTCTCTCAGAAAGTTCCTTTCCAGCTGTCATAACATACCCACACTGTGCTGACCTGCCACAGTGCTGTTTCCTGGTAAGATACAACTAGCCAGCTGATGAGGGAGGCTTTAGCAATGGGAGCAGAGTGAGCAGAACAGTGCAGTGCTACAACTTTGGTAATGTTTAATTTGAATCCCTGTATTCCTTATGTACTGGGATTTGCCCGTTGTTAGTTAGGGCATTAGGGATGTAGTTACAGATGTTTAAAAGCTGGTTGCCCATGCGCACATTAAGTTCAGGACTGCAGCTCTGTCCCCTGGCCTCCTGACCATTTTTCCAGGTCCTGATGGCTTTCATTCCCTGCTCCAAGCATTTGCGCTTCTGTGTTTGCAGCATTCTGTTGCCTCCCAAAGCTTCACAAGCAGTAGCATAGCCTGTTTTGGGCATGCAGCTTTCTGGTCTTGGAGGTGGCTGTGGCCCCTTACCCAAATTGACCCAGATACAGCCTTTTAAACAGGGGAAAGGTAGGAGAAGTGCCAAGGGCAGGGACAGCTGGAAAATCAATGGCAAGTGTGAGCTAGATGCCAAACCAGGATTCAAGTCTCTAGAGTCTCTGTGCAGACCTCCTTCTACTTGCTTGCACTGAACTCATTGCATCTGTCAATAGGCTGGAGTACCAGTAACTTGAAATCTGGGATACAGGTAATATAAACCGGCATCTCTCTGTTTAATTTCCTCTATAAAACTCTATTTCTACTCTTCTATCTCTCCCTCTCCTTTTTTTTCTTTTTTGCTTTGTTTTGTTTTGTTTCATGATCTCTGCCAAAACCACATTGATTTACTCTTAACAAGTCATGCCACGATCAGAACAGCTTTATCTAAATTTACAGTCAAATTTTCAGAGTCACTTCCTGGTATTTTGCTTGCCTCCTAAGTCAGACCAGTATATTTCTGCATGCTGCCAGACATGGGCAATTCTTACTTAGAGATGAAGCCATTATAAACCAGAGCCAGTATGTATTTCAAAGGCCAAATATTTCAGTTCTAACTCAGGATTTTAACTGTAATGATCCAGACGTGTTTTCTCATGACCTGTACATTACAGCTCTCATGGTGCTCTTGACTGCATTTCAGAGATGCAGAAAGAGTGACGGAGGCTACTATACAGCGCTTTTCAGAGGTGTTGTTGGGATGAGTTTCAATTATTCATTTATGAGCTTAGCTTTCACTGAGCTGCTCCAGAGCTGGTAGCAATTTTCATTATGTGCTAGCTAGCTGTAAAGCATCCTGCAAAGGGGATCTGCTCTGTCTCATGGCAGAAAGCAGCACAGGTATGAAAGGAACTTCAAATACTTAAAAAACGAGCACGCATATAGACTTTGTACCTCCTTCTCAACATCCCACTGTGACAGCATTTGTTTGAGAATCAGCAGCTTCTATGCATTAAGCCAGCCCTGGCTGGCTTAGCAATGCACGAATGCAAGGCAGGAGGGAAGGCTTCTTCTTCCAGCCAACTCTCTGGCTGTTTATTTTCAGTCTCAGAGGCCCATATTGCATCTGGAGCTTGCCCAGTCCTGGGTTCTGGTTTTGGATTCACAGTGTGTGAGTCTAAGGATGGTTATTTTACCATCCCAAATTTCCAGTAGTGGACTGTGGCATTCAAAATTTAGATAAATAAACAAAGAAATAAAATTCTCATCCTTCCTGTAAAGGGTCACCTCCTCCTAGGGGTAGAAGGAAAAAAAAAAAAAGATACAAAAACTTTACTATTAATATAGGAATAAAATCCTTTGGGACAGGCATTACAGTAGCCTGATGTTCTTGGTGAGTGTGAAGTAAATGCAGCCTTGCAGACACATATGGTAAGATGCTGAATTCCTCATTCAGTGAGAGCCCTGAAATCCTCTGGAACAGTAAGCTCCAGTTTCCTCATTGGAAGAAAATACATTAAGGGACACTCACAATTTACAATATTCAGTGCGAGTGCCAGATCAAACTGTGGCATCCTGTGTAATCCCTGCTGAAAGGCAAAGCAAAGAACTACCTGGAGGACCTCCAAGGCACTGGATAAGAGACATCCTCTCAAACAAAGGTCTGCCAAGGATGAGGGAAGGCCGCAAGTCCATGCCAGGTGATAAGATAGGAAAGAAGAAAATAGCTTTCTCTAGAGGTCCTTCTGAAATAAGTGTAGAGGGATGGGTTAGGATAGGGGAGAAACCCAGCCTGGCTCTACTCTTTCCTCAAGTAAAGGAAGAAGTGGCCTTCCCACCATGTTTTACTTAGGCTGTTTTCTGAAGTCTTCCAAGTGTTTCTGCATCTGTTTCTTGCTTTTTTCTTTCTAGGAATAACGATCCACAGCTCTCAGGGAAAGTTTTGTACCTTTTTGGGTGTCATCGGCCCTGACAATAGGCTGGCTCTGTGCCTTTGGATTTTCCCATTGACTTAATTTTTAAAGCTGAACCTCTGATGGTTTCGGGCCTGATCTTAAACTGACTGTACCTTGCAGTGATTCATCCACAACTAAGGGTTGAGTTTCTTGGCCTCTTAAGAATCAGGGTGTATTTTGGTTGCTCCTCACTAACTCTGTTTGCCCCTAGAAGGGCCTTTTGTCCATGCTGTGATCAGTTTTTTTCTATCCTAGACGTACTGAAATGTCTTTTACACCCAATATCTGTCATCGTGGGGAGAGAACTGAGGATATCATGGCAGGCTTTGACTTGGAAAAGTTTAGTTGTAGGTGCATACTCATTTTCCAAAACAGGTACCGCTCTGTGTTGCCATGGTGACAGAGCCCTTCTCAATTCTCCTCAGCAGCAGAAAATAGGGAGCATAGAATCCATAGAAGGGAAGTATGGACCCAGGAGCTCTGGAGATGGCATATACTTCTTCATGACCTTGAGGCCAATTTGTTCAAGGAGAAAATGCATAATTAAAAAATTGCTAGTCACTGACATGCAAAAGCAGAATTTACATTCACAAAAAACCAAAGAAATTAGTTGTAATCAATAGAACAAACACAAATAATCCTATGTGGTTAGTCGGGGGTTTGTGTGTGTGGGTTCATTTCTCACTTATGTTCTAGTTTTTAAGCAAGAAAGGAGGACCCACCTTTTCTTTACCAAACATGTATTCAGTAATCAGTGAATTTTAACCCCAAAAAAACAACCAAACAAAAAAATCCACCTGCTTTGCAGGCAGCCAAGGGCCTGAGCCTATTTTAATTTTTCCTACACCCTGACATTGGCTGGCTTCAAACAACTTGTCCAGCACTGCATAGTTACAGGATGTAATGTATCTTGAATTTATGTTTTGATGGGAGACAAAAGCTCTGTGTCTTTCGTTTGAGGAATTCACCAGTATTCCTGCCAACTCATCATCTCCTTAATGTTGCCAAGTAATAAGTGATTAATTGCCATGAGGCAGACCAGCAAAAATCACAAGATTTGACAGAAAAAGAAACAAGGTTTTTGAAATGAGCCTATTCAAGATACATTTGCTTGCAGTTTGAATAATTTTTGTTCACATCGTTGAGCTTTTGACAAAAATCCTGATGTCTGTGTGCACGCCAAATTTATAGAGAAAAGAAAGGAAACCAAGATTATCTAGTAACAGTAAGAAACTGAGGTTTGAAGGAAAACACTAGCTATAGCAGGAATTGAGAATCTGCTGGTCCTTTAACACAGAAATGCCTAAACTGTGGGCCACAGCTGGTGTCAAAGGCCACATCACCTGGTTCATGTTTTCAGCTGAGATTGAGATAAAAAGGTCTGATGGCCCATGAGAAATTTTAGGAGCTGACATTCACTAGTGGTCCCAAATCACTTGTTGCTACAAATTTTAGGAGCAGAATACTGGATTGTTAACCATGACTTTGGCATGACGACTCTTTTCCTGCAATGACAAAGACTGAGTTCATTGTCAAACTAAAGCAGAGAGAAGCTAGAGGGGAGATGGATGGGCAGGACAGTTTGCTTGGTCCTGTGTAAAGCTATGTTAGCTCCTTTTTAAGAGTATTCCTCAGAAGATTATTTATCTGCCAAATTTCAGCCGGGGATGAAATATGTACAGCCACATAACCCACTGCCCCATACCCAAAAATGGAGAGGTCCTAGGAAAAGTCCAATTCAGGTTTAGCTAGGTCCTGAAAATAGGTTGGGGGCTGCCTGTGTTTTTACCATAAGATTGCAGCTGCAACTGGGGAAGGAGGCAGATGGGAAGGTAAAAGAAAGGAAGACAGCTAAAGCAGAGAGCAAAGGGAGTGAGATGGTGGGAGGAGGAGGGCATTGGAGAAGAATGGGGAGAAGTGAAGTC
>JAVHNF010055979.1:0-10280 GCA_034783455.1 Micropsitta finschii
AGGCCCTTTCCAACCCTAATTATTCTATGATTCTATGATTCTATGATTCTATGCAGTAAACTATTTTACTATTCACTTCTGGTGAAGATGTAACAAAGAAACTGCTGAGCACAGAGCTAAATAAAGTACCATGAAACTGCTGCCCACATGGAGGCTTGTAATGTCCTTAGGCAAACTTACAAATGCCTTCAGTCTGCTGGGGATGGACAACTCAGAAGAAGAGCAGAGCATGAGCATAGTAGTTAGGAGCAGAGAGCAGAGTTAAGATAGTTATAGAGACAGGAAAATCAATTGAAACCCCAAACAATCAAACATGAAAGTAGAGCATTATATCTATACATTACTTCATGTTTTTTTCTTGCAGAGAATTCCACCTTCCAGCTGTAGATGAATCTGCTGTACAGATGAATAAACAAAGGAGGCTTATACCAGTAAGTCTTGATATATTTATTTATTTATTTACAAGTGTCAGAGGGTATATAATTAGAGAGAGAAGGGGTAATACAGAGAAAGTGTGTTCTCATGATTGAGAAGATGGGGAAACTGGAGGAATAATTTTATCTCTGACACCACCAAGTTTGTATACGGTTCAAGGGTCTCACTTAAGAACAAAGGTCATCATAGATGGTTATTAGGCAATCTGGTGGGGGAGACTTTTTTCATCATATTTTTCTATTTGTTTTTTTAAAAGATGCCTGTGTTGTGGTGAAGGTTCAAGTCTGACCTTAATCCAGTAGTGTATCAAGGTGGGCTAAGATCGGGACTATGGAGGATCCTGCATAGTGAAGGCAGATGGGATGCATTGTCATTATTGTTCTATGGCCCTGTGAAAGGGGTATGGAAGGTTACAGCCCTGGAATTCTTCTGAGGTAGCATGAGCCACATATGAGCAAGGATTTTCGTCTGCAGAACTTGTAGAAGCAAGGCAAGGTTTTTTACATGCACAGCATGTTTTTCATTTATTGATTGCCCAAAGTGAGAGTATGCCAGGCCTGCAGAAATGCTCAAAGTTCATAAGGACACTTGTGTACTAAGTACAGAAATGTCTCATGCTGGAGGGGCGGGGGAAATATCTGAGGTTTCTTCACTTGGATGCACAAAATTTCAGTGAATGTTTTCCGAAAATGGCAATGTCAGTGTAATTGCACTCCTGTTTTCTGACCTTTGGCATGAGGATGACACAAAAGCTAGGGTGTTAGAGTAACAGGAGTACCTTGTAGGCGTACCAGATGAAACTATTTGTTACCAAAAGTAGTGCTAGGATCAGACTGAGTATGATCTATGACCACATAGTAAGCAAGAGAAATACAAATACGT
This sequence comes from Micropsitta finschii, assembly GCA_034783455.1. Lineage (NCBI taxonomy): Eukaryota > Metazoa > Chordata > Aves > Psittaciformes > Psittacidae > Micropsitta > Micropsitta finschii. Next base: position 1,318 of record JAVHNF010055979.1, read on the forward strand.
ATTGAATAAACTGTGCCAGCTGAGCTTGATAGCGTGTAGAAAAAATAGCACCCTGTCAGTTATAGGGCATCTACAAGATAAATATAAATCAAGACTGTGTGGGCAATTTTAACTTAAGAATTTTCTTATCTTTTCCTTCTCTTTAAAACCTTTTAAGTTCTGTTAATGTGTTTTGATTGAGTACATTTATATAGTTCTTTTTTTTTTGTTTGTTTTGTTACTGCAGTGTAATAGGAATTACAGTCAGACTGAATTGCATCATTTCACATTATTTCAGTTCAAAATCTATGTGTAACCAGCTTTGAGTTTTCAGCACCCTCTAGAGTAAGCAGAAAGCTCTGATGGCCTTTCTTTTCCTCTTAGATCATAGAATAGTTAGGGTTGGAAAGGACCTTAGCTGAGGTAAAATACTCCTTTTTTTGCCTTTTTATTTGACTTCCTGATACTCTGAAAGTTTAAAAATATTTATGGAAGTATTGGAAAGAACTAAATTGAAATGTGAAAGTATTAAATAAGTGATCATATTATAAAAACAGTAATTAAAATCCATTCACATGAAAACCCTACTTTAGGAAAAAAAGCCAACCAAACAAGTTTTTACTAGTAGGCAGCTAGGAATAATATTGATATTTAAGTGTAGATTTACAAGCCTGTGGCTGATGTTTTACCTACTGTATATGCAAAAGGAGTCTGGAAGAAATGCAATAAGATTTAGTAGTTGTACACTTACCACTCTTGCAAGAAAATCAAGTCATCGTTTACATGAGGATGGCTCAGCTCCTACTGTTCCTTCACTGATCCTCCACCATGCTGTCTGGTGACTAAGTTTTTGCTTTACAATTTTATATCCTTTTACACTGGTGCTTTCCCTCATGGATCCTTGAGCTGCTCCTTAGTCCTGTATCAAGAATGCCCCTTCTGTCTGCAATTGGCTTTTATTATTTTAGCATAATTTTAAAAATTCAGTGAGTTTCTCAGTAGTCTGAGCCAAATATATGCAGCTGTCCTGTCTCAAAACTATCTCACAGTCAGCTGAGTCCATAGGTGAAGAATAAAATACAATGAAAGTCCACTTCTGTTGTCCCCCTAACCCCAGCCATCTCTAATCATACATTTTGGGCCACCACACCACTTACTCCCAGCTGAGCTTTCACAGGTAGGTCATACAACTGCTGCTGAAAGGCAATACCATCTCAGCAGACGTACCAGCTTTCATGAATGTCTAATTCAGGCAGTCTCCCGGACTGCATCTGGGATGCTTTGTTAGTTATTGGTAAAACACTACAATTCAAATGAAGGAAGAACCCAAGAAACAGTAATACATCAGTAACTCCTAACAGGTTGCACAAGTTACTGTCTGCTGTTTCTAACAATGTAAATTTTGTTTTCTAACAGTGACATTAATCTGCCAACAAAAAGGCAACTATTTCCCTATCAGTTTACACTGGTAATGCATTATTCATCATAGAGAATTAGAGAGCTTAGCTGAAGGTCCTTGAGAGAAGTCTCGAGCAGAACATCACAGAAACTTGGTAGCTAAGATGCTGTAGATTCTTTCCAAGCAAAATAGAGTTTCATCTAAAAAAACCAGTTTGACAGCTTCTTTTTAAAAACCAGGTTAATTTGTTTGAAAGAACATTGCGAAAAGAACTGAACATGGGCTTGACGTCTGGAAGTTACACTTGATACAGAGCTTTTTATTATTATCATTATTAATGTCATAATATGTTTGCTGCGGCAACCAAAAACTTTGTTAAACAGGTTGGTGATGGAGGAAGACTAGTTCCAGTGCCCAGTCTCAGCGAAGCTGATAGATATCAACCTCTGAGCCTTGTGATTAAGAAAAGAACATGTTTGCTTTCAAAAAAATCTAAATTTGCTTCAACACCTTTCACATTAAAAGACATCCTGCAAGGAGAGAAAGAAATTTCTGCAGGTAAGGTTTCTATCTTTCTTCAAAGTGGAAAAATGCATGTTTTCTAGTAAATACAGAACAGTAGACATAGTTTAAACTGTGCAGGTAGTATGATGGGTATTTAGTAAATGGGTAATAAATTTATCTTGCTTAGTCTTGTAATAAATAAATGAGGTAATTATACTAAAAAGCCTTGATATTTTCTGAACTAATATGAATCAAATTCAGTTAAGCCTTGTGTTTGTTCACAAATGGCAACAAATTCCTGATATGTTGATGTATGTTGATTAATTGCTACTTAAAAATTGTTTTAAATGTTAATGTTTCTTTGTATACTCACTTTTAACCATGTAAGAATGGCCTCAGTTCTTCAGCTGTTCCTTGCTAGTAGTTTCTGCTGACGGACTGGGCTCTGCACCAGTCCGTCATCAGATAGCATTTAACATCATAAATGCATCAGATAGCATTTAACAACAGCTATCTGACTGAAGTAATTGGATTTCCATAAGATGTTTTTCCACATTTGTAATCTTTTTTGTGTATAGTAAAAGCTTAACTGTGTGTAAATTACCTTTTCTATGCAATATCAGAAATCTTCGAGGTGATTCTAGGAGAATTAGGAGGTGCAAAATTGAACTATACTGCTGATACTTTCCTGTGCCTTCCTTTGAAAAGCTGGTGTAATTTTTGTCTATATGTTATGTTTTCTCAAAACAGCAGCATTCCTTTATATTACTTACTTTATTTATTTTGAAAAAAGTCCATTTTGACAGAAGTGTTGATCTCATTAGTTGCATTAATTAAAAACACTGCTAAGACAAACCAGTATGAGCATAAGAAGGTAGAAATACTGGTTGACCTCACAAAGGGGGGATTCCAGGATGCAAGCATGATGAAAAAAGTTGGAGAGAGAAAAATCTTATTAAAAAGTCTGTGAAAAAGGTTGTAAAATCTCATTACAAAGTCTCACAAAACCTTACTAGTCTTTTCTGTAAAGGTTAGATATCATGTGCAGAATGTATTGTCTTTTAATGTAAGCAAAGAACTTTGCAATTGAATTTCTTTTTTTATGCGACAAATACAAGCAGTTGCAATATTTTTTGAATTATGAAAAATGTATGAAACTTTTTTTTTGCTAAAATTAAAGACAAACAGGATTTACAGTAGGTGACTTCATAATGTCAGTTTATCCTGAGTTTCAAAGGACTAAAAAACCAAGAGTAAACCACACACTCTCAAATGAATTTGAATGCCTAATCCCTCTGTTCTACCTGCTCTATTAGTTTTAATTTGGCAACCAATGCATTCTAATATTCAATGGTTTTAAGGTTATAAAAAAAGCATTATAGAAATGCTTTGGCACCTACCCTTTGATTGCACACTAAACTGATGCAAACTTTCAAGTAAGTCAGAATTAATCTGTTGCTTTCAAAATAAACTGGCATAGGCCCTGAAATCATCAGGCATACTTGGAGTGTGCAGTAAGTCATTCTCACTGGGACATGTGAGGTAAAGTCAAACTTAGTACCCTGTCTCAACCAGGTAAATGTCATCAGTAGTAATACCAATGAGGAGCACTGAATTTCACATCAAAATGGTTAAGCACAGTTAGGAACAGTACAATTTATTCTCTTGTTGTGTAAAAAATACCATGTTCAGACTTTTCATCACACAGTGGTTATCTTCTTTTACCTAGGTGTCTCATCTTACCAATTGCTCAACTATGAAGACAAATCAGATGTTTCGCTTAATGGTAGAAGAGGAAATCAGATAATGAATGATGTTGGTTTTGATGTTGGTGGATCAGATTCTATTGCCTTTAAAGCTTCATTTGGCATTGTAACCAAACATGAGGTTGAAGTACCAACATTACTTAAAGAACTTACTACGAGGTTATATTATGTATTTTGTTTTCTGGTTCTGTAATTGTATTTCATATGATTAGGTTGAACCTCTAAAATGGTTAGGTTTTGTTTATTTCTAGTCAGTCAATAGCAGTCACCATCTAATATTTTTTGAAGAGTCTCTGGTTGGATCACTGAGATTAGACACACAGCCTGTATAACGCAGATTGCAAAATTTTTCTGAATTAATTCTTGTCTGTATTACAGTGTATCTTTCAGGAAAAAATATAAATCCAGAGAGGAAGAGTCCATCCAAGGTCCTATCTATATTCTATACTATTGAAAATTTAAAATTTACTTTGAACAACATTACCTAACTTAAGGTTTCAGGAGTAAGATTTCTTTGCCTTTGTCTGATGAACTAGAGAGCTATATGCGTTATTGCCAATGGAGGTGCTTCAAGGTTTTGTGAGGTTATTACACAGCCTTTTCTTTGAAACGCAAACTAGATTTATCTACTTGAATTTAAAATAAGCTTTTGTTGCTGTTCTCTAAATGCAGTCTCCATTCTTCAAATATCCTTGTTGAGCTGAGGACACTGAAAATGAACTTGGTGTTACTGTAGTGCTAGTGCAAATGTCAAACACATAGAAATATGGTGTGACTAATTCTAGGTTTAATTCTCTAGTTTGTATTTCAAAGATTATTCCTTGGCCATAATGTTACCCCAGTGAATCCCAGTGTTGCATCCCAGTAAATAATTTACTATGAGTGATGTGACATTTGGTATTTTCAAATTTTCCTGTAGTTATTTACCAAGCAGTGCATGTCTTTGTATCCATTAACTCTCCTGTTCTGTACCTACTTTTTCCTTGTTTATTTGTAACCTCCAAATATTATGATTAATAATTGAGGATAGCAAACCAGTCTTGGTCTTCTGATAAAAATATTCAGTGTTATAGGACTAAGAGCTCATGCCTGTAGAAATTCTCCCACAAACACTTGTTTTAAGATTGTTCCATGTTTATGAATGATAGAATGTTTTCAGCTATAGTTGACATGTATTGCTTAACCCAGTTTTTAATCCATTGATCGTATGCCAGCTTCTGTAGGCATTATTTAGGCTTCTAATCAAAAAGTAAGCCTTATAGAAGCCCCAAAGTAAAGCATTACAGCTATTGATTTTACTATCTATTTTCTGTAAATTCTTTCTGAGTGACATTAATTATATCACTTTTTAAAAAATGGTTATTAGAGTGATTTGACATTTCCTTACTGTCACTAAGAATAGTGTCAGATGGACAGACCTGGAATTTTCCAGAACGTTCCACATATCTTCTCTAACATTTTTAAGTTATTGGCTTTCCTTGAATTTTGTAGTGCTTCTGTTCCCAAACACTGAAAACCAGTATTAAGTTTCCAGAGATGACCTCAGTCAGTTGTTTTATTGCTGAGACAGAAGTTATGCTGATTAATTTACTGTTTTATAGTTACTATTTCTATTAAATTACTAATAATCTCTGAATTTCCTTCCTGCCTCCCTCTTGATTTTAGAAAAATAAACTTTGATCATTGTCTAGTCCATCAATCAAGGAAAAGTAGGATGGAAATTCTGTGCGTGGTCATGGAAAGTATTAGAACTACAAGGCAATGCTCATTAACTGTCCATACTGGAATGCGTGGAGAGACAATGAGGGTAAATATGTTTGACAAAATTCTGTAACTTAAATGAACAGACATAAAAACCTCATTTTTATAAACCATATGGTTGGGTTTTTACCAGAAAAATACTGAAGTAAATCAATATTATTGCACTGATGTAAACTGATTAAAAGTTGGTATTTCATTTAGTATTGCTTATGTGACTGAGGGATGGGAAATGCATGAAAGGATGGCTAGACAATGAGCCATTGCTTTGGGTGAAGCCTCAGCAAAAACTGCTTCTTAGTTTGAATCTCCAACAACTGTATAACCTATCTTTCATTTTTATATTTTGTCTTCTATAACACATTAGAACTTCAGGTTGTTATTACTTCAAGGATTGGCATCTTACTCCCTGTCTTACGTTCTTCCTTCCTCTACCTTTCTTGAGTGTGTTTCAGTAATTGAACCTACATATCTTCTGAGGTTTGCCCATTCCTAGTATTTCTAAATAATTCATATAATTTTTAAATAAGTGATGCAAGTTAAGCTACTACCTCCGTATCTAACTTTCTTAAAATGCAAAGTTGATAATAGCAAATTCTTTAGTTGTGGAATTTGATGTTCAATTTCAAAGGTTCCTCCTGGCATTATAATTCTTAATATATACAGTTAAGATACTATTTTGGTGGGTTCGTTTGCTTTTTTTTTTTTTTCATTTCAGTTTGTAACTTAATTTCTTTTGATGCTTTTCTAAATTATAGTTTCACTTTATTGAAGATCAGAATTGTAAAGGGCGGGACAAAGCCATTGTTTTTCCTGCACATACAACTATTGCTTTTAGTGTATTTGAACTTTACATTCATTTGGATGGTAATTTTGGTAAGTGATGCGAGTTACTGTCATTATTGCTATTATTTATAATGATCTGAGTTTTTAAAATAGTTGCTCTTGATATACATAAGCCCCGATCCCTTACAATGGTATGCTTTAATTTTATGCACATAAGTAGTTTTTCTTTATAGGAAACAATTATTGAAAAGATAATGAAGGCAGGTGCTAGAAAATATTCTGTCATGGAAGCAGTTTTTAGAAGTATGATTTTGTAATTTCTTTGTGAATCTTGCAGCTGCATGGAATAAAAAATCGCTTCCTTATGTTTCTAGTCTGTAAGGAACAGGCTTATGAGATCATCTGATCAGTTGCATAAAATAGGAAAGCAAAAAGATCCAGTGAAAGAAGAAAATGTGCAGAACTTGGAAATTAAGCTAACATTTTTTTCTGTTGGGGCTTTAACTTCAGTCTGATAAATCATTACTGCATATGGATATACTGCATATGGGTATCTGAAGATATTTATAAAAATCTGAAGATTTTTGTAAATCACAACTACTGGAAACTAATAAAAACATTGCATAGCTCCTGTAAGTTTTTCTTCTTTTGGGGAAAGGATAGCACTTATGTATTTACATAATTTGCACTTATCAAAGTGTAACTTATGACATTATCGACATTACCAAAGTTGTTAGGAATAAACCAGAAAGTCAATTTAGGATTTCATCTAGTACTTGATAATATCAAATGCAAAACTTCCCACTGAGCAGAGTAATGTTACGTGAAGCTTTAACCACCAGATTCACATGTGTTTAAATACAGAAACCTCTGTAGATTCACTCAGTGGGAATTGTTTCAGGAGTTGCTTAACTACAACATTGTGGCTTTCTGTAAACAGCAAGATAAGAGACCTGATTAGGATATTAATCTCTGTCTCTGCAGATCTATATAGCACTATGTTCTAAAAGTTGAAAATAGCTCTGTACCATTTGGCATATACAGGATAAAACAGGTACTCTGCATTGCAAAGCACCCTTTACTGAACTGTGAAATACCTTCCCTTCTGTGAAAAATTTAAACGTATTCCAAAGCACGCATAATTACTAGATTAACAGTAAAGGAAATAATTTTGTATGGTGGCTCTTTATATTAAGTATAATGCTTAACATTAATTTAAGGTTTGTAAGTGTTTTAATTTTATTTTACCTTTATGCAATGGTAGGTACATGCACAGTGGTTTTTTCCCCTAAAGTCATTATTAGTGAAGTAGTCAATGAAATTGATATTTCTATTTGCAAATTGAAGAGAATTCTCAATTGATAATGTTTAAAACATGGGGTTTTTTCAGTTACTTGTAATTGATTATCCTTATAATTTACTTTAAATGTTTTCTTTCAAGTTATGGATAGAAATGTAGGTGATACTTGGTTTTATTTAAAAAAAATAAAGTTTTAATAGTTGATTTGGTGTTAGAACAGATCACTAAAGAGCTCACAGCATTGTTTCTCATTTTTCATTATTAGTTTCAAATGAGATCATAGAAATGTTTCTCCTTCAGAAGCAGGACTTCCAGTTACATGATGATATTGACTTAGTCCCTTAACATGGCCTTAAATTGTGTATAAACCAAACCAAACCCTGAGGATGTGTGCTGAAAGCCACCAGTATTTTACCATTCACATTGAATCTGTGCCACTTGATTTTATGGGCTATTACTATGTGTAGACTTGTATTAAGACGTGATACTAGCCATTAAAAACAGTAGCAAAGCTGAATTTAATCACTGTTAGCTTTTTAGATTAGAAAGCATATTAAACTACCGTGCAATTACTGCTTTTGTAGTTTGTTTTTCTAAAAACTTAATTTTAATTTTTACAGAACTCTGTGTGACTCCAGTTTCAAAAGGAGGATTTGAAAAAGAGAAATCTGGATCATCTTCACTGACCAAATTAAGGAGGTTAAAGAGTAATCTGTTTCATCGAAGTATGACTTTTGATATTTATATCCAACTGTCTTAGTTAATGCATGAAGAGTGGATTTTTGTTTCTCTAATGTGTGTGTAAGATGAATGTTTAAAGAAGAAAACTTTGATGGAAAACGTACCTCAATTTCTCGGGTACTGAAATAATTGTAAAGTTATTAAAATTTATATTTGAGAATCTGACTCATAAATAACAAATTTATGGTACTGCTCTTCATTAAAACTCTAAAGAACCTAAAAATTTATGGCTGATGGTAAACTGGTGTGGAGTAATTATACAACTAACTACAGTTAACATTAAGCCTATTTCATATGCTTGCCATTTACAGCTAGTGTTATGCAAGACAAGTTATAATCTATAAATAATATTTAAGGGCAAACTTTAAAAATCTTTAAAAGTTTAAAAATCAAACAATATTAATTTAAATATTTGACCATACTCTTTAGGCTGTATGTTCACATGGCAAGGACATAGGCAAGATACTGTCATAGTTGCTATTTCTCATTCTGATATGAACGCAACATACAACAAAACTGTATATACCTATATTTTTTTCAGAACAAGACTGTATACTTTTAACACTTCATAGCCTAAATATTTTGAAAATCTGCAAATCTGAGTATGAAGATAAATGTTGAGTAGTAAACACATCTTTCTAAAGGCTGGTCTGTGTACATGTCCTTGCTCTATTGTATCCTGGTTTTGATCAAAGGGCTTTTATGGACTAAGCCTTCAGTGCTGCTAGAT
>JAVHNF010055982.1:7960-21949 GCA_034783455.1 Micropsitta finschii
CACAGGTTGTATCATTTTATTTCTTCAAGTAAAATAATGTTCAGGAAGGCCACTCTGCTTGAATCTAAGATGACTTTCTTAGACTTGGCTTCCAAGTCTCTTTTGTGTTGCTGTAGTCAATTTGGTTTCTATAAGATATAACCTAAGGTAAAGTGCAAGGTAAAGTGATGGCTCTTTTCTGTGTGATCCTGATGAAGTGACTTCTTTGTTCATAGATATTTGGAATTGTCTTCACACTTGTTCAAGGAAAACTCACAACAGACTACAGTCCTCGTGCAGGAAACCTCTTTCTTTGTGCTTGGATCTTTGTGGGCATTATCTTAACAGGTAATTAACAGGAAATGTAAGGAATGATTTCTCTTTAACGTAAAAATGTGGAGGCTTTTCTGACGTGGTGAATTTCTGGGTAGTTTTTAGATGTCTCGAACATCTAGGATTTCAGTACATGGTTTCCTGTCTGGCTGACAGAAGTTACAACTGCAGGGTTTAGTAGCTGGTGTTTCTGTTTGCTCTGGGTTTCACTTTAACTACTCGCTGCACACACCCTTTTGTTTTAAGGGTGACGTTGCTCATGTACAGCCAGCCATCTGTCACCCATTTCTGGAGTCATGTCTTGAATCCTAACCCTAACCCTAATGCAAGAAACTCCTGATGTATTCCTGAACTGTACCAATGACTTACACATGTTGGTACTCAGAAATGTGCTGAACATGCTAAAACCATCCAGCTTTGCTTGAAGTGCTTGTGGTTTAAAAGCTTTTATTGTCTTTTTCTGCATGTGCCTTGTGAGGAGCAAGTTCAAATTGTCATTAAGTTCCAAATGCAGCAGAGGGAATACAGGTATTTTGAGTATGTGCTGAAAGCAGCTTTTATGTACTTGCACCGTACAGATGTTTCCCTTGAAATGCATGCCATTGCAAAGTTGTGAACCAGCTTTCTCTTCATTTCTTTCTTACAGCCTTAATAAAATCAGATTTGCGAAGACACAATGTGAATTCAGGGATAATGAATTTGGATGTTAAAGCTGTAAGTGGCAACTCTTCTACCATGATTGTATTGCCATACTTGAATGCTTGGCTTCTGTTAGCATAATAATATTAACAGCAAGAGAGGAACTGCAAAAACTTACAATACGACTGTTTCCATCTGGTTTGGAACAACAGAGCCCCATGGGGTGGTTTCCTCGAGTATCTGTTTCTCCCCTTAGCTCTGCTGAAAAACCTGGAACACCTGCTCTGAAGATTTTCCAGGTTTTAGTGCTTGAAACTTGCTTTTTCATATTTGCAGGTAGCACTGTAAATTGTGAAGCCTTTTTTGAGTATTGGGTTAGGAGTCTGTGTTCTAGACTACACATTTGATTTAAAATGCCTGCAGTCCCTTTAAGCGAAGGCAGTGTCTGACGAACAGAAGTCACCTTGTGGTTTCTGTACTGTGCTGCATGAAGAGCTGGGTCTGTTCTGCAGTTTAAATGAAGGATGAGCACAGTACACTTCCTGCTGTTCAGGAGGTCCCAGTCCCATGTTTCAGCACGTTGTTCAGATGATCACAGTTATTAGGAGGAGTAAGGTTGGCAGTGGAAACTTTTTTCCAGTGTTGTGGGATTTTTGGTCATTGGGATCTATAATTAAGCAGCTTTTTGGACTCAGACACTGCAGGATCCTCTGTCACGTGTAGGTGTCCTGCATATATTGCAGCTTTTGATCGTCTTTGATCAGGTGTGCACTGTGAGCATCTGCATAAGGTTCAGAAACTTCCAAGCTGGTGCCCTCTGAGCTAACTTGAACCTGAAACCTGTGCAGCTGTGTGTGGCTTTACCAGCCTGGGTCGGGGCTGTCTTGGGGTTGTACATGCTGACTGTAGGCAGTGGTCCATGGCTTGTCTGGTTTCTATTATCACGTGGTGAATTAGCTGAGATTGGCCCACAGCTTCATTTATATTAGCCAGGATATAAAAAAAGCCTGGAGTCCTTACCCTGAGATCACCATAAATAATCGAGAGCTGCTGCCTATGTTGTTAAAGTACAATAGCATTTTGATACCAAACCTTGATCATCAAGAGTCTATTGTGCTTAAACGTAATGGAGAAAAAAACCTGAAAGTTTATCTCCATGTGATAAATATCTGTATGTACTAAATGTACAGTTGAGAGTTACTACAAAACTCTGTTCTATGGGTTTTTCAGAGGGGCTGGTGTTTTGGTTTGGTTTTCTTTCCGTTATAGAGAGAAGGTAAAGTAGGGCTTTCTCTAAATGCCCATTTGGTTAACTAACTACATAGTATGTTAGACTCCAATAGTATAGTTACCCAGGAATACTGAGTTGGGGAATAGCTTTTGCTGAATAACAGCTTAATTTGAGCTTTGTTCTTTCTTTTCCTCCTTCCTCTCCAGGTACCAGTTGAGAGTCCTGTCGAACCTGAAAACACTGCATTAAAAACTCAGTCAGCTTTATAAAAGCTCAAAGAAGGTGGCTTTAGAAACGCACAAGTTTGGTTGGCTACTGAACAACAGTTATTAGTGTTATCACTGGATCTGTGTGTATGGGTAGTAAAATGCGGTTGGTGATACCGGTGATCGTTGCATGATAGAAACTAGGAAGATGCTCAGTTCATTTTGCCCATGATGCAGGCAGTTCACTTTTGTATGGAGTATTTATTTTAGCAGGTTTCAAGTTTTGCAGTTTCGTTACTAGAGAACTGTGTGAACACTCTCCAGGCGTCAGGAGACAAGTACATTCAGGATGCATGCTTGGAAAAAACCTGGAGTTCTGAAGTACCGTCATCACGAGCACAAGTATCTGATCTCTTTCGGTTCAGTCTTTGCTGGTGTGTTTGACAAGGCAGAGCAGGTAGCTCCACAGCTGGAGGATGTTCACAAGTTCCTTTCTCAAATGTATCTGTATTTTTAATATAAGCCAATGGTTCCTTCTGGGAAACTGTATAGCACAATGGTGAAAACGAGAGATGACTGCAAACGAGTGTGTTTCAAACTGATAACTTCTTTTGCCTTGAAACTTCTTGATGGGTATCAGAAGGCAGATAAAAGAAAATGCTGTCTTACAGATCCATTGTAACATGTCCTGGGAGATTTAAAGAGTCTCCCACTAGATAAATAGAAGAAAAAAACCATTTCTTATTAAATACAAAAGAGGAGAAAGGCGTTTGTCTCTACTGTGGAGTATTTACAGGCAATGGAACACTACCACACAGGTTGCCTCCACATTTGAGTGCTTTCTCAGTTAAAGTGAGAGGAGTACGTGTTTACAAAGAGCTGGTGCCTTTACTTTGTAAAGAAGATCCTTGCCTCATCTTGAGTTTAATCAGTGCTGCTGAAGAAATTCCATGTTGTGTGTTAAACCTTCTCTGAGTGTTTGTGGAGTATCAGAAACCGTGTTCTATCCTTTTGTGCATTTATTTCTCTGTTATGAATTGTGTAATTTGTCTTAGGGATATTTTTGTGCTCGTACGATTTAAATCATGTGTGCAGTTAAAAGCTGTAAGGATGTCTGAAGGGAAAATGGTGATGTTTCACTTTGAGGAAATATTTGCCGTTTATATCATACCTGTTGGTTACAAGAGGAGCAGACTTCATTGACATTCACCTTGTGTTGTTAGAGTTATCTGAATTTGGGATGTGGATTTCTCACTGTGATGCTTTTGAAACTGTTCTCCTTTACCTTGTGCTCTATCTCCACGCTTCCAGCATTGATAGCAGCACAATAACAGTGGGGCCCTACTACTACTGAATAAGTCAGACCTGACTTGGTAGACTTTTTGCAAACATTTAAGCTTTGGCAGTATTTAAGCTGAGCCTGCAGGTTCAATGCCATCAATGATGTTATCTCTAAGTTCCCGCAGATGGCATGCCATCCAGAAGGTGGAATCCTCCTCAAAGTTTTCCACAGATTGTTGCAGTTGGGTATGGGGAACTTCTTAACTCTAAGACTTTCAGTATGACAAGTATGGAATGCTTTCCTTTTTTCTCTTTTCACTGTAAATTTAGAGAATAGTTTTATATAGAAAGGACCCTGTAAGCTCAGCTTCCTAAACTTAGCCTCCAAACTTGATGATCTTGATTTAACCTTTGTATGATAAATGCTTCAGACACGGGAATACACCTACCAGAATAAGCTAAGCATGCTTGGAACACTTGCTTTTGGTCCACGTCTCTTTGCCATGTCCAGTGCTAGAAAGAAAATGTGCACACCTTGCTGCTCCTGGGGAGCAAGCTCTACAAGAGGAGTCCTCTGGTGAGGTAGCTTCATATAGGAAAAGTAACTCATAGATACTCAAATGGCAGACAAGAATACAGGAGTGGAAGTAGAGATGCTTTCATTGTGTCCATTCTTTACATTTAGTGACTTGCTGTGATACAAGCTGCCCCATCGAAGGCTGTACACACTTTCAGGCTGGGTGAGCAAAGAGAACAATTCCTGCCTTTTGATATCTGTGGGTAGCATTTGCCTTTGGAAAAATGATAATAATGTGTGCCAAAATATATGCGTTCTTTGGCAAGATCCAGATTCATATTTGTATACATGGCCTGTGGTTGCTTTCATTCTGCTATTGCAAAATCTTAACTGAAAAATAGTTTTGCAGCTTTGGGGAAGTGTTCTCAAATGTCCAACAGGAAGTCTTTGGCAATATCCAAATGCCTTCCAGAAGGTCCTGTACACGGTGTTCAAAGTCACAGATTGAGCTTTTTTCCATTCCTTTCAAAATCTTCTCCTTGAATTCCTTTCTTCACTTCTGGCTTCCGATTTCTTTAGTTATGTTCAGCTCATCATCAGATCCTCCAGCCCTTCTGGCTCCTTGTTTTTTCTTGTCTTCTGCCAAATTACCTGGCTACTCTCTGGAAAAGGTCCACATGGGATTTTGGTATGTTGGAAACCCTGCTGGGTCCCTGGAAAGAAAATATTCCTGATAATGAAGGCTTAATTATAGCCTGGATTTAAAACTCCGCCTCTTGTAAGTTGGAAACCTGTGAGCTATTTACAGGCAATGATGAAGTATTTAAAGTATTTAAAGCAGCAGCAAAAGAAAGAGCAAATAAAGAACAAACCAGTATTTTATGCAATAATCTTATGTCAGGAAACTGAGGCTTTAGCTCATGGCAGAAATAAATCGGGGTGATTGGAGCTAAACAAACCATTCACCCAATCAAACATCCATCTGGAACTGGAAATAGGGTTTTTGACTCTTAGCCTTGACATTCTTGATCAGCCCTTCAGTAAGAGTAGAGCTGGGTCCTAAAGATCCTAACTGCTTAAAGAGAATCATTTAGTAAATGGAATTACATGCCAACTAAGAGAGGATGGAGTGGGAAACCAAGCGAGGAGAGGTATCCCAATCCTATTCATCAGCTTTTGATTTTCAATATGCGTTTTTCCTACGTGCTTCAAGAGAACTCTAGAGGATGCACGAAAACTCATGGAATAGTGAGCATAACCAAGGAATGCTCACAAATTCCCGGGGACCCACCAGGGTCTGTAATCCCTAACCTGCAGCTACAAGATTCAGAGATCAGCCTTTAAAATAACTGCAGCTTTCTTTGTTTCTTCCAGACCATGTTAAACTTTTGCTAGCTCCAGGGGCATGGACCCAGAGAACACTGACCCATTCCTATGTAGGATTTATGGCCTTAAACCCCGTTGTTGGCTGGGTGTGAAAATACCAGGCCTGTAAGGCATAGTCTGGCATTGCTGGAGTGCGGAGCTTTCTTCTTCAGCTTGGTACATAAGTCCTTGAGAACGTTTGTTTTATAGATGAGTGCTTGTCTTTATCAGGATATCTTTCGGTTGCTGAATGCTCATGGTGTACAAGGAAGAAAGAACAAGGGAACAAGTGAGAAGAATACATGAGAATCATTTCAGGTTAATAGGGCTTTCCTGTTCATCCTTTTGGGCACCTCTTTTGGTCAAGACACGCTGTTGTTTCAGAGACAAGCACTGGAGTGTGTCATTAGAGCTGCCAGCCCGTGTTGCCCCATGAAAAAATGCTTTTTGAGAAAGCCTTGCGCTGTCTTGTGCAGCTACAATCAAGTGGAATTGGGTTAAGCTGTAAGATTTACTGCTTTCACTTTCCATTTGGTGAACTCATGAGTTTTTCCTGTGTGAATGGGAATGTGTGACCCTTTTGGTTGCTGCCTTTCAATCCGTGGGTGTACCACCTTTCTTCAGTGGTACAGGCTACTACTGATTCATCGACCACAAGCTCAGTTATTGTATCCCACGTGATTCACCCCCCTTTAAGCAAAAATTATTCCCAAGGGCAATGTATTTCCATGCGAGACCCATGTTATTTGCTGTACACGTCTTTGTTCTTCTCATGAAGATAGCAAATACTTTTGTTGTACTATTCCGATTTTGGTAGTGTCCTATCCTTTGTTTCCAGAGGAAATTAAAAGGTCCTTATGGGTAACCTGATTGCAATATTGTATGTATGTGTATATGCGGGTGACATCATTCCTTACCATTCTATGTTACTAATAAAGTGTATGATGCGCAACTTGATTGGAGCCAAGATTACCATTATTGGCAGCTGCTGATACAGCTGATGGTGTAAAAATGATTCATGGTTTCTCCTTAGAAGCTGCCATTTAATGTAGGAAAAATTAGTAAGTGAATGATACACTGTGTCATTTATGAACATGTATGCACATGTCTATGTAGAGTACATGTCTGCAGGGTATAGGAATGTCTTCTGTGTGAGAGTTTTGGCTTACAGGGATGTTTTCTCAGGGCATGGAAGGAAAGGATTAGCATCGGTAGCTGAGATGCACTGCTCTAGCACAGTGGTTTCTCCTCTGCTTTGGAAAAGGTCTGTGAGCAAAAGAAAGTGCAGTTAACTGCTAAAGCAGAGCCATCTAAGGCACCTCCTTAAGGGCAGTACAAATATGATTTTAATAAGGCACACAGCTGTAAGGGGATTATTTGGGGAGAGAGGGAAGGAGAATTTAGGGAGGATAGAGCAAGACATTGCATTCATTTCTGCCTTTTACGTTCCTTATGTTCAGTTATGGCCTGGCTTTTGTTTCTAAAACCAGAGTTGTCCTCAGTGGGAGCACAGGGGGACCCTTGTGAACACACTGCAAGGCTTCTCCCACTGGGGACTCACCAGAGCAGAGCAGAGGGGCAGAGGATCTGAAGCTTTGGAGCCAAAAAGAGTAAAGCAGGCTAACAGGGATGCTGACCTAGCACTTGGAAACAGCAGTCTCATCTGTATCTGATGCTCTCAGTTGTGAACTGGTGTGAGGTGACTAGAGTAAGTACGGAGGAAGGGCCATTTCACTGTCAGCAAAGGCTTGTACCCAGGGTTTGGGTTTTCACACTGACTACTGAGCATATTTCCTGCTCCATCAGGAACCGACCTGCCTTTTGTATGCTTCCTGTGTGCAGGAAGATGCTTGCTGGGGAAGGGGCTGGTAGGACTCTTTGCGGGGGATGCAGAGGTGACACTTCAGGAGGAGGAACCTTCTTGGATAAAGTGCCAATGCCAATATCACCTTGCTACCATGGTACAATTAGGAGCTATTAATTTTCATGCAGTTGGTTGTGTAATTGCGCTGCAGGGCCTTTTGAATGCTGCATTTAAATCAGTCTGCAATTGGAAATAATGAAGGTTAAAACCCCCTTACATGATTTTATGATCAAATTAGTTCCTTTGACCCAGAAAGCAGCTGTGGAAGCTGCATTAGGCACAAGACCATAGGTTCAAGGTGTTATTCAGAGCTAGCTTTGGAAAGGTACCTCCATGCAGAGCCACTGGATGTCAAAGGCAAAAGGCTCTGGCACTGTGGAGCAGAGGCTGGGGGTGTGCGGGGCAGGGCAGGGAACAAGGTGGCTTTGCTGAGAGTTCTGATATCAAACTCAGGTTGTATCACAAGGTGAAAGCCACTGGATGCTGGGGGGATGCGAGGGAGCACCCTGCACATCTCACCCTGCTCTTGCTCATCTTGAGTGTCTCCTCATAACCGATATTAAGGAGGGCTTCAGCTAAACCAAGGCAGCGCTCTTCTATTTTCACTCTGAATTTGGAAGAGGGCAATGAAGGCTTTCCTTTAGCTATAGGGACTTGGGAATCTGCTTTTATCCCCTTAGCCTGTTGTTTCAACAGGACCTCAGTCAACTTCTGGCCTGCCTGTCCAGTCTACAGTTGGCCTTGCATGCACTGGCTGGCCTCTGGGAGTTCAACTTGACCCTCTTCAGCCTGAGCATGAAGGAGGAGCTGGTGAGATGTTAGTTTTCTTTCAGTCCTGATCAGAAGGGGTCTGGGTGCTGCACAGGGCTGCTAGGGACAGGTTGTGGTGTTCCAGCCTTGCCATGCCCCTTACCTGTATGGCCAGGGAAAAGTTCTTCCCCCTGTCAGGCATGGTGGATGCAGGTTTTGAACTGCAAATCCCTCTTCTTTCAGGGTGGCTAAGAGCTGTAGGAAGGTGTGACCTGAGGGTCCCTGCCTGCTCTGGGCAGCGGATCAGCACTCAGGGAGGTTGTGGTTCTCTTAGCAGTTGCCTGTTCCAGCGGTGAGCAAGGCTCTGGGATACCCGTGACTGCCAGCTTGTGTATCAGCATCCTGGGTGATGGCTTTGTGCCGTGCAGCCCCAGTGCTCCAGCCTGTGTCACACACACGGCTGCCACCCCCTGCACAGTCCCATTACCCCTGAGATCCAGGTCTGAATGATTTTCAGGCTCCGCACCACAGAACTTGCAGACTTTGCCAGCCTCCCTTCCCTTGCACTGCCTTGTCTGGCCCTCCCTCTGCTCCTCAAGAGCCTTCTGCTCCATGGCTCCAGCCATCTGCAGCCTCTCCGGGTCTCTGTGCTTCATCAGCTCCCATCTGGAGCTCATCTCGGTGCTCTCACATCTTGCTGATGTGCGGCCTCATCTGCACTCCAGAAGGGGAGAGGGACTGCACTTCCCTTGGGATCCTGCTCTGAAACCCAGCGAGCAGATGTGGCTCGCCTCTGGCCAGCATGGGGACACATGTGCCCTCCAGCTGCAGTGTTTGCCTGATCACTGGGGAAATGCAGGACACAGAGGAGAGGGTGAGGGCTTCCCAGCAGCTCTGAATCCACTCTGACCTTTCCTCCTTTCCCCCAGACTGTGTTGCCATTTACACACTGAGCCCTCACGTTCAAGTCAGGGGCTGAAAGCTGAGGCCGGGCAAGCTGTGTAAGGCAAAGCCCTTGGTTTGCACTAGCTCGTGGAACTCGGTGGCCTCCCTTACATTAAACCTGATGAGATTCAGTCAAGCCATGTGGCCGGGATGTGGCAGGGACGATTACTGGTAGGACTCACAGAGACATCAGCTCCTGCAGAGAATGATTACCAACCCAGCATACACCCGCGGCTCCCAAGAGCCTTCAGGAAGCTGATTAGGGCACTGGAGTATCTATTTACAGCAAGAGATGAAAATCAGCACTTGCAGGTGCAGAGGAGGTGCACAGGTATGTGCCCTGCCTGGCTGGGAGCTGGAGAGATCCAGAATCCGAATGCATGGGCAGGGGATGGGAATGACATTTTTTCAGGCTATTATTTCTGCTGAGGAGTCAGCTCCAGCTCTAGGAGCTTTATGAGGTTGATACCTCATTGACTGATAGAAAGACCTAAAAAATCCCTGCCAAGCATGGAAACAAGCATCGGGGATGGAGCGGAGAGCTGGAGATGGCAGCAGCAGCCACAGAGTGACTGCCCAGGAGGAGCTGCGAGGCCACCGGTACCCTGGAGGAGAGAGGGGTTCCCTGAGGGGCTCTCATCCACAGCTCCTTCACACAGGGCATGGGAGGACCAGACGCTGTTGTTTCTGTGGTGTTCGCAGTGCACATGGATGTGTGAGGCCTCTGGTTCCTGCGGGGAGTGAAGCAGGAGAACATGGCTGCTGTGCGTACCCCTGAGTATTGGGCTGTGCTCTGGGTCATGGACTCATCAGTTCAGCCTCTGTCGGTCTGTGTGGCAGCAAACACTTGGAGAAAGGCCACGGTGAGACTGCCTCAGCTCCTGCCTAGGGGTTGGGCATGTGCTGCTCCTACTACTGGAGTGGGAAGTATTCCCTTGGAGGACAAGCACTGCTCTGTGAACCGCAAAGGGAGGCTGCGGGCAGCCGCTCATCCTCTGGGGTGGGCCTTCCTCTACCGGCCCTCGCCTTCAAGCTGTCATCTGGCTGCTTTCACCGTGACTCCCAGTGGTTACCAGGGACTTTTCCAGCCCTGGCCGGAAGAACGGAAACAGCTCTCTCCCATGAAGAATTTGATGAAGACCTCACGAAGCCGGGCGGCGGGGGAATAGGACAGAGTCTGCGCCACCCGGCAGGGGGCGCCTCCATCAAACGCCTCCGCCAGTCACGGCTCGTCCCGCCCTCCTTGCCCCGCCCCTCTTTGTTGCCTCCGCCAATAGGAGCGCGCCGAGGGCGGGCGGACGGCTGGCCGGTAGCGTGGTAACGTGGTGGCATGGATCGCGGGGCGCGCCCCCAGGACCGGGGAGAGCGGGGCCGGGCCGGGCAGCCCAGGACGAGGCAGTAGCCGTGAGGCGGGGCGGGACGGGACGGGACGGCACTCGCTGTTAGGGAGAGCTCGCCGCGGCGCCCAGCTTCCTTTGCACGCACATAATACACACACGCGCGTGTATATATATATATATATATATATATATACTACAGGGAGAGGGCTCGGGCGGCGGCGAGGCCTCGGGGTGCCTCCCGACAGTGGTTCCTTGGCTCGGGCATGGCCGTGGGGCCATGACAGGCGCGGCGGCGGTCGGCGGTGGTCCCGGGAGGACCCGCCGTGCGGCGGTCGGCAAGGACGGGGGCCGGTCGCGGAGCGCCCAGCCGCGGGCGGCGGGCGGCGGCGGCGGCGGCGGCTCGGAGGAGGAGGAGCAGGAGCAGCAGCGGGACGGCGGGTCCCTCTTCCTGGTGAACAAGAGCGGCTTCCCCATGGACGGGCAGACCTGGGAGCGGATGTGGGGCCACGTGGAGCGGGTACACCCCGACGGCGGCGCCGTGGCAGCGGCCATCCGGAGCGCATCCCGACTGGCTCGGGTAAGGCAAAGCCCCTGGTCCCCTTCCCAAAGGAAGAGCCCAGAGCCGGGCATCTCGCGGCGCAGCGGTCTGGGGGTGCTGAGAGGCCGGGAGGGAGTGTGTGAGGCCTCACATCCCCTGGCCGATGCAAGCGGCAGCGAGGGGAAAGCTGGAGCATCCTCTGTTCAGGAGCATGTAGGGCACGGGGACATGTGCTGCGGGATGTTGCTTCAGAGCTGGAGTTGGTGACTTGGGAAATGAGGAGGAAGGAATTATTATCTGGTTTTATCTTGGGGAGGAGAAAGCAGAAAACGAGTTAAAAGAAATCTTCAAGGACCGAATGAAGCGGTTTGTGCAATTTAAAGCACCTTTGTTCAGCTCTTTAGAGCACAGGCATTTCCCAAAACACAGCTTTGTGCCTGAAATGTAATAAGGGATTTAAACCTCATGTGTTTCATTTCCAGTATGTGGAAAAAGTCCAAACGCTTTTGTCTTCTGTGTTCTTCTGTACAAGCTCCAAACAGCTCTGCCTGACCCAAGCCAGTAAATAAAATGTTGTTGCCTGCTGATGTTCCAAGGCTTCCCACCACTGCGCCACATTACTGCTCACAGTGTCTTTAAGGCTGTTGGCTTTGGCAGACTTTGAGCTCTTATTCACTCCTCCCACCAAGCAGCATTAATCTGAGCTGACCACTGAAGCTGGCTTTGATTCATACCCTACTCCCTTTTCATGGTGGGGTGAGGTGTTTGGGCTGGTGTTGTCGTGATCCGGGTTTTCAGTGCTATGTGTGCTTGTTCTTTACGTGGGGCAGAAGGGAAATACTTTGTGCACAGAGAAGCTGAAGTGTGTTGAGCAGGGCTGTGTTGTAAGGGGGCTTGTCAAAGAAGATGCAAGCTGAAAAGGCCTTTCATCTCTCTTCTGCAATGTTTTAGTTCTGCCTAAGTGCAATCTCTCTCTCTCTCTGTTGCCCTGCTTCCCTCCTGCTGGCACAAGCCTTTGTTTGGATGGGGGAACACATCCAGCTAAAGAATAATCTGTTTACACTGGGTTTGTTTGCAGTTCCTTCATGTGGTTTATCTCATACTTGCACAAGTGCTTGGGGTAGAAATGAAGGGGTAGGGAGAGGACAGAATTTCTTATTTCAGCAGCATGACCAGCTCACACTATACCAAATGGCCTGCAGATCTGTTAGGTGTTAAGAGACAGCAAAGAATATGCTAGGCTTGACTTCCTTGCCCTCCTTCCCAGCTCTAAAGCATGTAACTTTCACTGGTGATACCCCTAGTGACTGACAAAGCATCTGGTGAGAGACATGCCAGTGGCTCCAGTGGGCCAGCATCCTGTGATTAACTTCTTCACAGTGATTAACTTCTTCAAGGGCAGAAGGACCTGGTGTCCCCTCTGATTGACAATTATTGCTGGAGTAGCCTGAGACCTCTGGGGTTAGAGGATAGTTTGGCCTTATTATAGGCCAACACAGCTCAGGTGAGCAAATTAAGGCTGGGAGCAGGTTTGTTTGCTACTAAAGGGTCGTGGGTTCCTAATGTGATGTCCCTTCTGGGTTGGAGTAGGAATGTGAGGGGGGAGTTGTGCCTTAAATGATGGCACAGACTTTTTTAACTGGGTATGTGGCACTCTGCGGAAGACCCGAAAAGCACTGCTGGGGAGTGAGCAGAGAAGCTTGTGCCTGCCAGAAGATGTTCGTAATCCGCTTGCACTGATAGTTGGTGGAGGCTGAGCGAGTGGTGCGTGCAGCTGCTCCATTTTTGCCTCTGATCTGTTCTTAATCCCTGGTGATGGGAGAGAGTTTTCATCCCCTCCCCAGGAAGCTCCACTTGCTTGCTCTAATCATCTTGGTATTAGTCTCGGTGATGGTACACGCAGGGTGGTAAGTGGCTGCTTAGTGCATTGGTAAGGTTGTCCTTACTGGAACAAATGCAAACTGCAGGGTGCCTCTCTCCTGGGATGCTTGCTTGTCTGCAAGGGGGGTGTGTGTGCGATTTGGGGTCCTTTGGTTACTCCCTCCACCTCTGACTTTTGGCTTAAGCTCTGGGAAGGGTGCAAGCTTGTGTTTGGAAGGGCTGTGCTGTTCTTTACGTGGCCTGTGATCTTGGAGGTGCTTGTAGATCTTAATGGAGCTCAGACCAGGTCTAGCCTGCCGGCTTTGTCCATGCCGAGTAGCAGTGTACTTGGAGTGTGAGCTGGCAGAAAATGACTTTCTGGTCATTAAATGAGACAGAGTGGAGTTGAGCAGGATGACTTTGACACAGGATGTCTACGGTGAGCTGAGACTATGGGGTTTCTGGCCACAGGACAACAGCCTCCAGCTCTGCCACGAGGTTTTGCACTGCAGCAGCTCTGCTGTCTCTGGAGCTGCTGCTGCTGCTTCTTCTGCTTGAAATCCTGATACAGGTTCAAGGTCTTCCATCTGCCTGGTCTCTGAATCTCACTTGTTTTGTAGTGCTGTGTCTGCGTTCCCTCTTGGTGGCTCCTGGCTGCTGTGCTGGGGTGCACACTGGTATCTGCAGCCTCAGTGGCAGCAGCAGCATTGTGCTGTCTTTTGCTTGTGGATGCCCAGGCTTCTGCTCTGTGCTGGGTGCCCAGGGTTGCTGCTCCTGCAGCCAGGGTGAGGGATTTGGGGGGGAAAAGTGGGGTTTGTGCTTGGAAGCAGTGGTAGCCTGTCCTGGCTGGTGGGACCGTGCTGTGTACTGCCTGTCTGGCCTGGAAAGAGGAGAGCAGTGCACTGTCTCGCGCAGGGGAAGATTGATGGCTGCTTCTGCCCTGTTGTCTGACATCTGGAGGGGCTTGGACCTCCTGGCCTAACAGACAGGTGATTGGGATATGTATCAGCTGTAGGGAAAACCATGGTTAATCATAGAATCCCAGATTGGTTTGGGTTGGAGAGGACCTTAAGAGCATCCAGCTCCAACCCCTGCCACAGGCAGGGACCCCTTCCACTGGAGCAGCTTGCTCCAAGCCCCT
>JAVHNF010055983.1:27233-41717 GCA_034783455.1 Micropsitta finschii
AGATGAAGAATAGCCTTTCTTTCCTGCTCACATGTGGCATTGTGTCAGGTCTCTAATGAGCTGGCTTCATCCGCTCATGTACAAAAACCTCCCCACAGCTGCTTCCTACCAGAGGCACGCTGCAAAACAGCACACTGACATTATTCCCTGAGTTGTCCTTGTAATCTGGAACAATAACAGCAGCAGAGGAGAGGCCAGAGGTTCAGCTATGCTTGGATTTATTTATTGCATCTATTCAGAGCAACAGATGAATGATTATCAAACTTCCAGTGGCTGATAAATATGATAATGCGTCTTTGCTGTAAATCTGCTTTATAGACAGGCAGGGACTTGTGTGGTTGGTGGATGCTTGCATTAGGGGGTTGGGTAAGTGTGTGCAATCAGTAGGAAATGATGCTTTTCCCGCTGTTATCTCTCCTGGTGGTACCACTTCCATTCAGGGTGCCTGTGTGCTGGCTCTCACACATCCTTCTGCACGCTCTTTAGGGCTGAGCTGAGGGAAGGGGCTGGAGGTGCCTGGCTGTGTGCTCATGGAAGGGGATGGGAGGGGGTTCAGTGTTCATTGCTGGAGCCTCACATCTGAAACAGCTGCACTGAAATCGTTCCTGACCCGTTTGTAATACCTCTGGCGATGGATGGGGTCTGGTCAGATTTGCCACCTACACTTCCAGCGGAGCCAGATTAGGGGCAGAGGATTAAAGGCTATGGGGGGCTGGTAAATGTGGTGGTTTTAATGTGGGTTGATGTGTTTTTTTAAACCAGTTGCTTCTGATCTCTGTATTTGCAGCCTGTTGCAGTAGCAATGGGACCACACGTGTGCTCATAGAGCCCAAAGCGAGGGGCTGGCTGGGGAGGGAAGCTGTGGGGCTGTGTTTGGGTGCAGAGGCAGGCAGTTGAGCAGGGGCTTCACTTTGAGTTCCTGCTGTTCTCCTCAGACTGTTAAACTGCTTGATTCAGCTCCTTTATCTCTTGCCCTGGTCCGTGTTCCCCAGCACTGCCTGTTCCGCACTGTGCATCTGCTGCTCCTCCTTTCACCTCGCCAGCCTCACAGGGCTCTGCTGTCCCAGCAGCTCAGAGTGCACCGGGAGGGAGGCACATTCCATGGAGCAGCAGATGCAGAGGTTTAAGCACCAACAAACCCGCTTGCAGCGGCAGTGGTAGAAGTGTGAATGATGCCAGGAACACGCTGCTGCTGCTGGAATGGTTGTAACGGAGCCTCTTGTGAGGGAATCGCATCTGATATTTTGTAGTGCTTCCTGAACCACTTCCAAGATGTTGTGATCCGTCTCCACAGGCAGCTCTTTATTCTTGGTCCGCTCAGGCTGCGGGAGTCTTGAAATCAGAACAGTTATCCTGGAGACGGGAATGACACAGATACAGGCACATGGTTGATGTGAATCCCTGGGGTTTGCTCTGCTCTGGGGTGTTCGGCTTGTGCAGCTTGCTGTAGGACGTCACATCACCAGGAGCACACGTTGGTAAAAGGCAGTGAAGGTCTAGGCTGGAGTGATGTGCTGGTGACGCAGAGAGAGGTGATATAAGGAATACTCGCCTGGGTGCCTGCGGTGCTTACTGGTGTATGTTTCCATACAGACCCCATAATGCCCCCTTTTTTACTACAAATACGAGATTCTCCTCTTCCTGGCAACACTAAAGCCCCTTTTATCTTCAACTCTGTCCAGCCTAGGACTTGCAGTGTGGTGATAGCACATCACAGAAGGACAAGCTAGATCAGGTAAGGCAGCTGCTGTCAGAAGAGCTCGCGCACACGTGAGGAGAGCAGGTTATTTCTGTTTTCCCTTGTTTTGCTGCCTTGAGGCAGGTGCACAGATTACAGAGGATAGGCACTATGTGTTTATCAGTCCTTTCCTGTCTTTTTCACCACCCCCTGCTTCTGGTGACCCCATTTTCTAGAGGGATAAAGCGAGCAGCCCAGCCTTATTTCTCAAAGCTGTTGCAAAGTCTGATTAGAGGAGTGGAGGAGCTGGGGCTCTGTGTGTGTGATCTTGCCTTGCCCCTTGATGCTCCTGGCTTGGGTGCAAGTACGGTACACTGACAGGTCTGGGGCTCAGATCAGAGGGGGTAAGCACCAAGTTTGCTATGAACCCTTCAGTGTAGCGATGGTGCAGTTCCTTCACAACCACTGCCCTCACCCCCTCTGCTCTGTCCTGAGGTTGGTGGCAGTTTCCCTGCCCAGCAAGGCATCGGCTGCTGCTGGAGCTCCAGTTGGCCAGAGGGTTGACATGCAGTGGTAGGTCCTGTCCCATGCCCGGCTGGTGTGGGACAGCAGTGTCCGCTCCAGAGCTGTGTCTCTGGCTGTAGGAGCACTGCCAGCCCTGCCTCCGCAGTGGTGTGGGCTCGGTGCAGGAGAGTGCTCACTGCTGCTGTCCTGCTGTACACATCTCCTCCCTCTGCAGAACATTGTGTCCAAGAACGCCATGCAGTACCGCGGGAACGCTCAGCACGATGCACAGGAGTTCCTGCTGTGGCTCCTCGACAGAGTCCACGAGGATCTGAACAACGTGGTGAACTACAGCGGGATGCCTCCTCTCAAGGTGAGGGGTTTCGCTGGGAGCCAGCGTGGGACAGTGCCTCCAACTTTGGATACAGGCTTCCTTTTCCAGTTCCATCTCCCTACCGGCTTCTCAACTCTTGTGGTTTGGATGGAGCAACAGTTTGGGTGAAAACGCTGTTTGTTTGATTAACCCCTGGCAGGTGCTCCCCAGTACAATCAC
The DNA here is from genome assembly GCA_034783455.1 of Micropsitta finschii. Taxonomy (NCBI): domain Eukaryota; kingdom Metazoa; phylum Chordata; class Aves; order Psittaciformes; family Psittacidae; genus Micropsitta; species Micropsitta finschii. Next base: position 29,969 of record JAVHNF010055983.1, read on the forward strand.
TCGGGAAGGGTCCCATGCTGCTTCACAAGAGCTGGGAGGCACCATGGGCAGGAGCTGCCAGAGCTGCCCTGCTGTGTGCCCCCTGCTCACCACAGGGCTGCCCTAAGCTACCTCGCACTGTGTAACCACTGTGTGAGCACAGCACACTCCTTAGTCGAACATTTGGTGGCACTTTTTGGGTGGCTTTGGGCAGGAAGGGCACAGATTCAATGAAGGGTGCTAGAGCCATCCAGCACTCCATGCCTGGCAGTGCTTCTAGGGTTTATCCTTCTCTTTCAGCCACCGGTGGAGGATGATGTGCTGCTCGAGGGACCAGCCTTTCCCATCAGCAGTACTTTCGTGCAGGAACTCTTTCAAGCCCAGTACAGGTATGATGCTTAGTACATTTTGAAGCATTAAGGCATGTATTGGTGATCCCAGTACGATTCTGCCCTGACACTAGACTCCAGTGTAGTTGAGACTGGTGTCACTGTTGTTTCTGAATTCCTGCTGAATGAAATCTAAACTAAGATCTTGCTCCAGAGGGGAGAGAGAATTTCATTACTTCAAATTTGGGATATCATGTGAAAATCTACAGCATGTGCCACTTCTTCACCTGCCCCAGTCCATCCTGAAAGCAAGTCAGAACTAATACAAGAGAACAGCCTGACTTCAGTGTTCCTTGTATCTGCGCTGCTCTCAAAATTGGAATTGCAAGGCTTTCTCCTCTGTTTGCCAGAGATTCCTTTGTGAAGGAGAAAACTTAAACCTGGTATAAAAACCATGAAGCCAGTGTAAGGTGCAGGTTAATTCTGGATGTGGGAGGTGGGTTGTCTGGAGTTTTTCCTTCAGAGGAAGAGGTCTGTACATGTGTGGTGCTGATGCTGCCATCTCCTTCCTGTCACTTCACCTCTTTTCAAAGCCAAAACCTTTCCCGGCCTTCCATATTGGAGCAACTGGTGGTGCATTGTTAATACTGCAGTGCTGTTTATTAAAAGGCAGTGAGTGGGGTGAAGTCTTTCCTGGCAAACCCTGTAATGGACTTGGAGCCTAATTAATCAAAAAGGACCTAGGAACCAGCAGCCCATCACTTACAGCAGCTCTGTCTGTAGAGCATCTGTGAAGAGTGCTTTGTAGGGAGGAGCAGGAGGGGAGAGGGGCAGCCAGGTTGGCATGGGAAGGCTGTTGCTTGTGCTTTAGTGATTTATCTGTTCTGATGAAATAAGGAATAACTCTGCCCTGTTACTGATGTTCGCACCAGGTCCTCTCTGACGTGCCCTCATTGCCAGAAGCAGAGCAACACCTTTGACCCTTTCCTCTGTATCTCTCTGCCAATTCCTCTGCCTCATACACGGTATGTAACTGTCGAGTTGGCTGTTTCCCATGCACATAGTGGTGTTTAATTTCCTACGGAAGGAAGAGAGGTGTCAGCAAAAATCTCTGCAGTAAGTCTTTAAAAAAGATGGATAGGACCATATGGGGCTTTAATTCTTTAGTTTTGCAGGTGAATTGGAAAATGAAGCTTCTTACTTGTTTCAGAATGGTCCTTCCCCCCCTTAGCTTCCTATAGAATTAATTTTGGGGAGAAAAAATCTTTGATTCATGTAACCAAACATTCTGCTTTGGACTTTATTTATAGCATTTTAAAATTAACAAGGGGAAAAGGATGAAACGCTTCCTTTAACTTTCCCTAGAACAGCCTCACTGATGACTCCAGTGTCAAAAAGTGAAGTTAAAAATTTGCCTGCGAAGTGTTTATGCTCTTTTTGTAAAGGCAGCAGTTGCCAGGAAAGGAAAAAGCTTCCGGGAGGAGAAAAAAAGATCCAGATAAGTTCAGAGCAAAGATAAAGATGCAGAGCAAAGCTACAGGGTGTGAGTGCCTCCCTGCTCTCCGCAGGCCGCTCTATGTGACCGTGGTGTACCAGGGCAAGTGCTCTCACTGCATGCGCATTGGTGTGGCTGTGCCTGTGGTGGGGACGGTGGCCAGGCTGCGGGAAGCTGTGTCCTCAGAAACCAAGATACCGACAGAACAGGTAATGGGCTGGGTCTGTCACTGGGTGCCCTCCCTTCAACAGGAGGGAGGGAAGGGCTTTTGTACCACGTTGGGGATGTAGGAATTGAAATCCCATCTGCGAAGCAGGGTGGTGGTAACCTGGATCGTGCTTTTCCCTGTGCATGGGGTTCTTGAAACCTAGTGTTGTTGGGATAGCCATCAGTGGAGTGTGCAGATGTTCCTGGTCACACGGGTGTTCATGCATGCTGTCAGTGAGGGAACTGTCGGGCATCTGTGGTGAATTCATATGTATGAAGCACTTCAGGAAAGCTGTCTGATCCCACTAAAAAAACCTCTCCATGTGCTGCCCTTACCCCAGCTTCTCGTTTGTGTCAGTCTTTTTCCCTGTTCCTTGCTCCTGGCCAGGAAGTTTTGAGGAATGCCATCCCTTAGCAGGGTTGGGGCAGCTCAGCTGAACCAGGCAGGGGTGGTTTAATGGTTCTGGTTTGCTTCTGCTGACTCTAGATCGTGCTGACAGAGATGTACTACGATGGGTTTCACCGTTCCTTCTGCGACACTGATGACCTGGACACCATTCATGAAAGCGACTGCATTTTTGCCTTTGAGACCCCAGAGATATTTAGGCCTGAGGGTATCCTCAGTCAGAGAGGTAAGTGCATAGCTCTGCTTAATGCCCACCTCAGGTGTGTGTGAGAGAGGCTTGTTTTGGAAAAGGATTTGCTTGAGAATAGAAGTCCTAGAAGTAGTTGATGTTCTGGTGTATTGGTTTCATCTCTTTGTCCAGCTTCATTCCAGCAGACTTCATGGTGTTGTCAGCTGGGAGGTTATCAAGAAGCCATGTACACTCCTTTCTTTGGCTTCCCAGGCTTATTCTGCAAGCCAGTCTGCTTTAATGTGAAATCTGTTGTCAGACCTGTTAGAGACCAGCTGAAGCCATTGAAATTGTGTTATTTAAAATCAGATTGCCAATGATGAATAAACAGTCTTGGGAATGAGCAAACATTTTCTCTTTCAAAGCTCAGAAGCCTCAGCTTCTCTGCATCTCCCTCTGAAAGGGAGTAATTGCATCCTGGGTGGATGGAGCATAATCAAAGGCAAATTTTATTATTGGAAATCGTAAGTAGGGTTTGTGTCACTTCAGCTTTTCTTGCAGGCAAAGCTGAGAGTGCTTGTACATAAAAGTGCTGTGGAAAGTCAGTTAGGTGAGCATTGGCAATCACTTTCTTTCTGTAAAGAGTCACTGTGAAAAGTAATTGCTCTTTGCAGCCTTCATGCAAGTGACAAAAGTGGTCTTGATCCCATGCTGACCTGCTCCTCTGTAGCCCAGGGAGGGTTTCCTGAGTGGGGGCATGAGAGCACTAAAGGCAAATGACATAAAATGTTTCCTTCTTCCTCATTTTTCAGGAATACATGTGAACAATAACCTGAATAACTTGAAATGTGGCACTGAACACTCCCGAACAATATCTTACACTCAAGGAACAGCGAAGTCTGGAAAACTGGAGCAGTCCTCTCCTAAACCAGCAGCGAATGACAAGATTGTCTTGCTGGTGTGTAACCGAGCGTGCACTGGGCAGCAGAGCAAAAGGTGAGTGGCAGCTTCACTTAGAGCTGCTCTTCTGGCTGCATCCTTAGTTGACCTGGGGCTTACTTACCATATAGTGAAAACACAAGGTGAAAGAGCAGCAGCTTGCATTCTTAGCTTGCCTTAGGTGCTAAAGAGCATGTTGATGAAAAACCATTCATGAATGCAGAAAAATACTCCTAATTTTGATGAACTTCAAACAGTCCTGTGTTAGTGGGCAGTGGTGAGTGCAGAGCAGCTGGAAGATGTGTCACCTGTCTGTAAGCTGTCTGCTTCCAGAGAGCAGCAAGCATGTCTGACCATATTTGTGATGTGTGAAAGTTTCTAATTGGAGTCAAGTGGGCTGGAGGGAAGTGAGAGATGACCATGGCAAAGGTGTTTGTACCAACAGCAGACTTGGAACTGTCTCAGCTGCTCAAGTTTGCTTCACAAAACGTTATCCCAGGCAGGTCACAAAGCTCTGCAGCCTGAACCTGCTTGAGCAGGTAGCAGGACTGCAACTCGTTGGAAGGGGCCCTCTGCATGAGCAGCTGTGACAGTGTTATCCTGAAGTTAAGTGCCTCCTCCCTGGAGAGAAGTGTTCATCCGAAGAGTGCCAAGTGAGGAGAGTGGCACTGTCAAAGTCTGGGGATCGATTGCTGAACAGAGTAGTTCTTTAATTGCTGCCTCCACTGCTTCTCCTTCCCCTAGGTTTGGCTTGCCCTTTGTGTTGCATTTGGAAAAAACAATTGCTTGGGATATTCTGCAGAAGGAAATCCTGGAGAAGATGCAGTATTTCCTGCGGCCTGCAGCCTGCCTGCAGGTAAGGCAAATCTCTCTGGTCGAGACTTCCAGCTCTGTGACAGGGACTGAAGGGGTGTAAGCCAGTTACCTGCAGTGATGATCATGCTGCACACACCGAACTGAGAGCTTCCCAATACTTCTTTAGGCAGTGATATCCAGATCTGGTATTCCACCTCTTTGGTGTTTTTGTCAATTTGTAAAAGGGACAAGTAAGATTAGACTGATCAGGGGAAGAAACTGCTTTACCTTCTTATCTTTAAGAAATACTTGAGAGGTTAGTGCTGGCATCTGCACTGGTTGCTGGTGTTTGCCTTAAAGAAAAGCTGAAACATTTACTTAGTGATAGTGTGTTTCTGATGAGAACCTGGTGTCTGCTCAGGTCCCTGTAGAGGAGTTGTTGGGTACAAAGCCTTGCTTGCTGTACCTCACTGCTCTGGTAGCTGCTTAGGTATAACTGAGTCCTTGTGAATTTGCTTTCTCACATAAAACATACGTTCTAGGACAAAGTACACCTCAGCCAGGCTGAGAGCAGGTTTGCACTTGGGTAAACCGGGTTTGAGCCATTGAGATGACTTTGACTCCTTGTTACAGGTTTGCCCGTTCAGCTTGCGAGTGGTCAGTGTTGTGGGCATAACGTACTTGCTACCTCAGGAGGAGCGACCCCTCTGCCACCCAACGGTGGAAAGGTGAGCTCATTCAGGAGTGGAGAGAGGCTTGTCAGCTGGGGACTCCATGTGCAGCCATGCAGGAAGGAGTGGTGCTGGTGTGGATGTGTGGAATGGACTTCACAGGCCGTAGGAGCAAGGAAGCGATTGAGTGTCCTCAAGAAGCTGTGTGAGGATTCTCAGTGGTGTCTGTGATGCCATCTGGAGTCTGTCCTCTTCTGAATGGAGAGCACAATGGAAGTTTTACTCCAACCATTTTACTTCTTTGTAGTGTCTGCTATGCTTTAGAAATCTGTGGATGTCTGTGCCGTAAATAAGTGTCAGTTTGTTCCCAGAACCAAAGTACTGGGTAACGCAGTTTGCCAGCTCTGCCGTGTTCTTTGCTGTATGAATTCCTTGTACTCCTTTGCAAACTTGAGCTGTGTGGGAGTGGAGGAAGGATGGAGGGTGGGCGAAGAGAAGTTGTGCATATAAAAGATAAAGTAGACTGCAGACTGAAAGATGGTCTAACTTCTGTCTGCTCCTCTCTGCAGGGCATTGAAGTCATGTGGACAGGGGGGAACTGCTCATGTGAAATTAGTGGTAGAATGGGACAAAGAAACTAAAGATTAGTAAGTATAAAGTAGAAATCCTTAAAATGTGTTCACCTCAAGAGTGATGCTGTGTGGCTGTGTGAATTGTGCACCCTTCAGCAAACAGGAGACCCCTCAAGCTGCACCCCATGGTCATAGACTTGGGGCTGCTGGGTGGATGTGCTGGTAAATATGTTGTCTCCCTGATGCAGCTTGTTTGTGAACACTGAAGAGGAATATATTCCAGACTCTGACAGTGTCCGCCAGCAGAGAGAGCTTCATCACCAACCTCAGACCTGCACTTTATCTCAGTGTTTCCAACTGTACACCAAAGAGGAACAGGTAGGGACAAGACGGGGCTCGGGAGGCCTGGCTTGTCCATGTGCTGCACCAGCTCCCACATGCAGCACTGGAGCTGTTTTCTGCAAACACTGATTTGTTGAGACAAGAGAACAGTCCTGTAACACAACAGTAGTCACCAGCCCTGCTAACAGAGATTGTCTGCAGTAAGGAGGAAGCTGTGGGAAGTGCTGTTTCTGGGGTTTTTGCCCAAATGTTGATAGGAGAACTCACTCCTCTGTTCTGCAGTTTCTTCCCTGTGAACCAGCGATGTCTTTTTCTGACACACATGATAAAGGGTTAGAACAGCGTGGCTTCTCCTGGGAATTTACTGCTCTGTCTTAGAGCAGCTGTGTGTTTCCAAGCCTGAGCAGTCCTGGGGTGGGCTCAGGTCAAACCCACTGAGTGGGACCCCAACCACTGCACAGAGTGCAGTGCCCACTGAGCTCATTTCCCCAGGTGCATGGCTGTTCTCCTCCTCTAGCTCTGCTTGTGGTGGGAGGAGGTTGACATGGCAGGAGCAGACTCTGCAGATGGGTCTGATCTGGCCCTTGCCTGAAGCACTGAGTTATCTGCATCTTGTTGCCAGAGGTCTTTGATCTGCTGTAAAAGGGAATGGTCCTAGCGATGGACCCATGACTGAGCTTTAATTTGAAGCCTGTCTTGCCTCCTCTTTCAGAAGTGAGGGAAAAGATGTTTGACAGCTTAAAGCTGCCTTAGAATGTGAAAACTAAAACCCACTCCTTCCTCTTCCCTGTAGCTTGCCCCAGATGACGCATGGCGATGCCCACACTGCAAGCAACTGCAGCAGGGTAGCATCACACTGAGCCTCTGGACCTTACCGGATGTTCTTATCATACATCTCAAAAGGTTTCGACAGGTAAGGATGCCTTGAGGCCCGCTGCTCAGGCAGGGGAGACCTGGCTACCCCACCTTTTCTGCCCTGTGTATTCCTGTCCTGGATTTCTGTTTCCTCCAGGCATGGATTGTAGCTCATGCCCTTTTGTTTACACAGGAAGTAGACCGAAGGATGAAACTTCAGAACATGGTTAAGTTCCCTCTGAGTGGTTTGGACATGACTCCTCATGTTGTGAAACGCAGCCAGAGCAGCTGGAGTTTGCCGTCTCACTGGTCACCCTGGAGGAGGCCCTACGGTCTTGGGAGGGATCCTGAGGACTATATCTATGACCTGTATGCTGTCTGCAACCATCATGGCACCATGCAAGGGGGACACTATACAGGCAAGTACCTGCCATGTCATGTGTGGTGGATCCTTTCAGGAGAAGAGCTCTTACATTGACGTGTGAGTGTCCGTAACTTCCTCATCTTTCTTGGCAAAAGGACCTAACCTGGCTGATAAGGGCTGGCTGTGTAATACTGCAGGGGTGACTTTTATGCCTTTAAGGAATGGAATAATGCCTGTTAACCCCAAATCTTGTACTGTATGTTTCTGTCTCGGCTACTTTTTTTCCTTTGGAATAATGTAACTGGCCTTTCATGCTTCAGAACTGTTCCTGGCCACTCAGAGCAGAACTTGCGTAGTTGCAACATGCTGTTAGAGCCAGGAAGTGCTTGCACATTGCCTGTGTGCACAGCCTGTTTATGAACTCCTCTGAGGTTGTTTCAACAGGCCTGAGAGCAACCAGAGATAGACAGAGTTGCTTGGTAGGTCTTAGGATTTGTATGACTCCACACAGCAGCCCCAGAGTGTGCATGTCCAGTTTTGCCCTCAGTTTTTGTCTTTAATGGTGTCCTGTTCTGAGCAGTGATGCTGGACAAAGAAAATCCTGGAATGGGAGCTGTTTATTGTATTCTGGTGGCCTCAGGCCCCCATCAGCCAGACTGGAAGAAGATGTGTTGCATGAATGAATCTGTTTCTTTCATTCCCCTCCAAGTCCATCACAGCAGATAGAGTCAAGTGTAAGTTATCAGACAGCAAACCTGACAGTAGCAGGCGTGAAGAAGGTCTAAGAGTCGTCTTTTTCCTCTCAGCATATTGCAAAAACTCGGTTGATGGTCAGTGGTACTGCTTTGATGACAGTGATGTTCAGCAGCTTCCTGAAAACGAAGTCTGCAAGCAGACAGCTTACATTCTTTTCTACCAGAGGCGCACAGCAATCCCATCCTGGTCTGCCAACAGCTCTGTGGCAGGTAAGCCCTGCAGGCACTGTCTGTGGTGGTTTGTCCTTTATGGATAGTTTGTTCTTCTGAAGGATTTTCTGCCCAGTTTAAGCCCCCGCTCTCTGTCCCAGAACTTGGTGAGGCTTCTCTGAGCCTGCTGCTGCTCAGAGGGGCCACAGGAAACTCTCACCTCTTCTCTTGGGGGTAGTTGTGTCAAAGGGGCTGTGGAGATGGGGAATCCCCCTCCACTGCATGGGCAATGCTGCTCAGAGGTGCCCTTGTCAAAACCAGGACATGAAATGGGACAGTCGCTTTCCCTCCAGCAGAGCTGCTGGTCTGTGGTGGGCAGCAGCTGATCCTGGGGGAGATGGGGGTGGATGCAGATGCCTTTGGGAAGGAAAGGATTTGCACTGTGTTTTTGTGGCAGCTCAGGGACTGCCCTCTGCCTGCCTGCTGTTGCACTGCTGCTGTTGATTCACAGTGTACTGGGCTGGGTGCCATTCTGTCTTTCACTTAGGGCCACACTATTTCATACAAGTGGAGACTTGCTCTCAGCAGTGTCTGGATGCTGTGGCTGTGTCAGCCGGCTCCAGACTCTGGGTGCCCGTTGAAGCCGGTGCAGTGTGGTATGTACCCAGCTCTCAGTGTCCTTCCAATGTTTCCCATGTTCTGGCCTGATGTCCATGCCTGGTTCCTTGCAGGCTCCACAAGCTCCTCGCTCTGTGAGCACTGGGTCAGCCGCCTGCCTGGCAGCAAGCAGCCCAGCATCGCTTCGGCAGCCTCATCGCGGCGCACGTCCCTGGCTTCGCTCTCGGAATCCGTAGAGCTGACTGGGGAAAGGAGTGAAGATGATGGTGTGTATCAGCACTGCAGTGCATGGGGGCCACCGGGCCACTGTTTCTTCTACAAGATCCCTATTAAAATAGCTACCAAATATGTAGTTTGAGGGACAGTTACTCTAGCAGCTGGGGAGGCAGGCACTGTGGGTTCTGGCAGATGGGTTCTGGCACAGGTGAGCTTTTCTCTGGTATAAAAGGGTGGAGAAGAGCAGGACAGAACCTTAAGGAGCCTTTCAAAGAAAGGAAATGGTGTCAACGAAACCTCTCAAGGACTTGTGCTTGTGTGCTTTAGACAAGTACATGCACTTCTGGGAACATTATCTTAATTTTGATTTGAGTTTGAATTCATGGCTAGTTTCAAGGACTTCCAAGCAACAAAACCTGTGTTTGGTCTCCTGCTGCTCATGGACAAAAGGAAAATCTCAGGTTTTAGTTGCAGGCTGCTACTAGCAAGTAACCGTTGTTGAACTCCTTATCCAGCTTTCATGCAAGAAGCTGTGGCTGCAGCAGGCATGGGGAGGCAAGCAGCATGGTGTAGGTGGGCTGTCGGACACAGGGAGCGGTGTCTGTGGATGGTTGGGACAGGCAGGGCCCAGCTTTTGCACTGAGGTGTCTCTTTCTCTGCAGGAGGATTTTCGACTCGTCCCTTTGTACGAAGTGTCCAGCGCCAGAGCCTCTCATCCCGATCATCTGTCACCAGCCCGCTGGCAGTGAGTGAGAACGGTGTCAGGCCCTCCTGGTCCCTCTCTGCAAAGCTGCAGCTGCGCTCCAACTCACCATCGCGCTTCTCTGGAGACTCCCCTGTGCACACCTCTGCTTCCACCCTGGAGAAGATCGGGGAGGCTGCTGATGATAAAGTCTCCACCTCCTGCTTCGGCAGCCTGAGGAACCTCTCCAGCAGCTACCTGGAGCCCTGCGATGGCAGTCGGCGGGAGCACAGGACGGCTCGCAGGGCTCCTTTGGCTGTCATGGAAGGGGCATTCAGGGAAGAGGCTGTTGTAAGGACATCTAGCTCAGATCTTTCAGATGAGTATGGCAAAAGCTCTGTGCAGCCAGACAGGAATCACCCTGCTTTGGACCCTTTTGATAACAACAACCAAATCGCCTTTGTTGATCAGAGTGATTCTGTGGATAGCTCTCCTGTCAAGGAGGTGAAAGCTCCCAGTGGGACAGGGCTGGCTGCAGAGAAGGCAGATGGCACTCCTAAGAAGGTTCACAGCTCCAAGGGAGTTTCTGAGCCAGACAAAAGTTTGAGGAAGGGACGGACAGTTTTATCTACACAAGAGACCAAAGTCTCTCACGCTTCTCCTCCTCCACTGAAGAGTGCCCAGAAAGTGTCCCGGTCTAGAAGTAAGACGGACTCCTCTAGGGCCAGCGGACGGCATGGGTCTCCCGCTCCCACTCAGGCTAGGAAGGACCATAGCACGAAGCCCCTTGAGGTGGCTGTCCCATCGGCCCAGCAGAAGCAAAGGCCAGGTACATCTCCATCCTCCACAGCTGCCAAGAGAACCCCATCAGGCTCATTGACTAAGGGCTCTTCTGCTGGGAAGAGCCGGACTTCAGACCGAAGCCTCAGCAGGGAGGGCTCTAAGCTAAGCCTGGGGTCGGATAAGACGAGCGTTACCAGCAGCTCGAGGACGAGCTCCCCGCGGATCAGCCACTCCAGGAGCGACAGCCGGGCTGTGGACAGCAAACACGTGCGGAGCTCCTCCATGGCCAACCTGCGGTCTCCAAACGTGGGTGTCCGCTCTGCCCTGAAGAGGGACAGCAAATCAGAGGAGAAGGGGTTGTCTTTCTTTAAATCGGCCTTAAGGCAGAAGGAGACGCGGAGGTCAGCAGACCTGGGGAAGACCACGATGCTCTCCAAAAAGGCAGGGAGTGGCAGTTCCAAGTCAGGCAGTAAAAACGTGCTGGAAGACAAATCAGAGAAAGGTGTTGTCCCGCCAGCCTCCCAAACCAATGCCAACCTTACTGCAAAAGAAAAACTTGCCCCTAAGGACACTGCCCCCAGCAAACATTCTCTGCTATCCAGTCGCAAGTCCAAGTCTTCCCAGCTAGATCCCAGCGTCCAGTCTCCTCCTTCCAGTGGCAAGCAGGCTGCTGACAAGCCACTGAAAAGGTTACCTTCCAGCATGCAGGTGTCTGTACGGCCTTCTCTGGAACCTCAGTGAAATGCTGCAATCCAGGTGTCTTTTCTTCTGCTGAGAAGCTGATTTATTGAGCTCTTGTTTTTTTGTTCATGTGCCTAATGTCTGTTTTGAGGAGAAGTTAACTGCGAGTTGTTAAAGCGCCTTTTGATTCTGCCATCAAACCAAATAGCCACAGGCAGCCAGCACTGATGCAAGTAGTCTAGCTGGAGTCGTTGTTGAACATGAATGAAGCTGTCCCATAGCACTTGTACAGGAGTCTCTTTATAGAAAATGCAACAACTTCCTTCAGATTCGAGGTCTGGAATCTGAAAGCCAGTTGTACTGACACTAGTGTGCTTTGTAGAGCTGTGAACTGATATTCCTTTGGTCTTGTTCTGAGCAGGCTGTGTCCACGCTGGTGTGGCCTTGTTCTGAGCTGGGGAGGATGCGAAGGAAACTGGGAAGGAGAGATTGCCGCTTCTTATGCTCTCTCTTGACCCCCTCTCCCTGCTTCCTTCCATTTTCAAGCTTTCTAAAGGGCAATATTTCAACACTAATGTTGTTTCTCAGGTATATACTCAGCCAGTATAGGAGGGACTAGCATTAGTGGATGGACAGAAAGGTACCTGTGTGTCCATGTGTCTGTAACAGTTCATTTTGCATTCCAGCAGCTGAAAGTGGGTAGGTTTTTTTCCATTAAATGTAACCTGAATTTTTTGTTGC
>JAVHNF010055985.1:5431-26504 GCA_034783455.1 Micropsitta finschii
AAAGATAAGTTTGAAACTACTCTAATCACTATAACAGGAGGTACTCTTGAATTCTTCACCAGACTGATGATACAAATAATACCAGGCAGGAGAATTAGACATAAAGGAAAGAACAGAGTGTGATTATGTGATAAATCAAAGCATTTCAGTCATGAGACCAGAAACATTTGCATCAGAGGGAGCTCAGAATAGAAGTGGAGCATCAAACATTTTGGCCACTGGAGTACACAAATATCTAACAACCATAGCATTTTCACAGCTGACTCTAATACCCAGGTCTCAGTATCTTTGTTGTAACTCTGTAGTCAAAAGCATGTTATGCAGACAAGTCCAAGGGCTTCACCTGGCCCAGCTCCAGAAGAGGAGACCCACCAGATCTGACGTAGCTGGTACTGGAGAACACTTAGTTGAGCAAGATCTGTGGGAAGTTCTCCACTTATACTAATGTCATCCTTCACCTTGATGATAACTAAAAATAGAGTGCTGCAATAATCAACTAGATTGACTAAGACAGATGCTGCTTTTAACATGTGTACTGTAATTAACTTACAAGGCTAGAAAGCTCCATCTCATCTCTTCCCACAGTGGAGGAAGTTTGGCTTTCTAATAATAGGAGCTGGTAACACATGTTGAATTATAGAGTAATCAGAGTTGGTTTTGGCATGAACAATCCAGATTTGTTGTGCTTCCATTTAATCCCCACGTCTGACAGGCATTCATCTCTCTATGGACAGGCTGCTTTTCTCATCGCTCCTTCTGAACCTCTTTCCCTGGGCATAAGGTAAAGCACAAATTCTTTGCAGTAAGAGGGGAGGATTGCTCTCCCTTGACAATGCATGCGCTGACTTGCTCGCACATGCCATATGGTTTGCACACACTAGTCAGCAGCCACACATACACATCGCAGCTGATCTGGACACACGTTGTGTATGCACACCCACAGAAAACCTGCTGCAGCTATAAACTGTGTGCTTCAGTCGGAGTGCCCTCACCCTGAACTGTCACATATGGGATTGCACGGCGCTGTGTGAGCAGCTGATAAAACATGCTTCACTGCCCTCTTCCATTTTCCAGCCTGCATGCATGCAACATTGTGCAATGTCCTTTCATTGCCTCTTGCTGCTGTTGACACAGACATCCGCTATTCTGGGACACAGCCTTGACGGTAAACATTAGTTAGCACTTTCTAGGTTATTAACCTTCCTCAGAAATCCTCTCCTATCACATCCTGATTTCAGTCAGTCTTAGCACCCTCCCTGGCACCCCAGATGTCTTGGGATCATCACTGGCATCACCACTTCCCTCCATCACACACAACCTTTTCCCTTCCTCCACAGCTGCACTCTGCTTTCTTACTTGCTCAGCCCTTGCTTGGCCACAGCACACTTTAGGTAGTGATCTAGCAGGAATGCAGTTCAGGAAGCCAGTCCCTTGCCGGCTTTCATCACACCAGCTCAGTAACACCCACAGTAATAGGTGACAGCAAGGGCTTCTGTGCATTCTAAAACCCCAGAATCCACACTGGTCAGTTAATTTGTGTTACTAAACCATGTCCCATACCTTTTGCTAGTGTTTCTTGCCAGGATAAGAGGCCCATAATGCCCTCACGTCTCTAGCTTGCCTTGTCAGCATGCCCTCCTTCAAACATGCAGAGCAGCCTGGAGGTAACACAGAAACTGTCCCTCTTCATCTCACCACTTCAGATCAGCTTGACTAACGATAACTGACCCTCATTCTACTCTTATATTTGTTGCCTGCATTTCCCTGTGCTCTTAGATTTGCGGAACCATTTATCCTGGTCTGACTCCTACATCCACACACAAAACACACCCCCACAATAACATTAGTGCAGTTTGTGTAGACACCTGCCACAAATCCTCATTCTTGAAGCTATGTCTCTAAGGCAGAAGAGCATGGCTGTAATGGGCCAGGAGTGCAGAGAGCCCTCGGCTGCAGAGGCTGCACCTCCCCAGACCCATGCTCAACAGGCACCACAGGCAAAGACTTCAACACCCTTGGGACACTGCATACTCAAGCAGCACCCTCCCAAGCTGCTGTGTCTCCACATTTTTCTAGCTTTGGCTATGTGAAACTTTGCAGACCTGCTGGGGACAGACAGCATCTGAAAACCTCACCTTAGAGTCCTCAAACATCAGCTGGAAGGGGGCAATGAGGAAGTCATTCAGATGCAGTTGAAGAATAGTTCATGTTTCCCACGCATCTTGTATCTCCTTAGAATACCCAAGAGAAAGTTTCTGGCCGTGTTCACATGACATAGCATGGACATTGTTTCTGGGGAGGTAGAGAGAGCTTGGGAGTGTTACTAAACCCTTCTAGGGATCCACCAGGCTTACAATGCCCTGGGAGGACACAGATAGAAAGGATGTTTCGTGACTGCCTAGTCCAATGCAGACTTACCAAATCCAGCCTTGAATTTGCTTTGGTGTAAGACCTGCCTGTCTCTTGCCATTCGTTGTTTGTGATGTTTGGCTATTATGCAAAGCAGTGGTCACTCACAGCACAAGTACAGTGCTGAGAGGAGTCAGTCTAAGAGGATTAGATTAGTAAATCAGTGCAGCTTTCCTTCTGATTTATTAAACAAGAAGAAGGCACAAAGCAGGAAAGCATTCTTGTAATGGGAGAGAAGGACATGCACAGAGAAGATGGAGAGGCAGGCTGTAACCATGTTAACTAAACCAGCCCTGCAGAGTTTACAGTCCCTTATGACTTTCATCCCTATCTGTTGAGCTTCTTAATGAGGACATGTGATTTCACTTTGCTCTCACGTTGCTTCAGTTGATGCAAATCAGGTTTGCTCCTGTCTGTTCTGTATGTTAACATCAGCAACAGGGAGGTCATGTCCCTAATGCCCTCATTAGAGGCAGCTCCAGTAGCCCTGAGCAATCTGGGTGCCTGCTTCGCTGCACGCAGACACATCTAAGGAAGAAGGGCTTAGCAGCAGGGCCTGAGCATGCTGAAACCATGAGGGATATGAGCACCATGAGCTGGTGCAGGTTTTACAGCTCGCTGTGAAACGCAATAGCTCCCTTTGCTGCAGCAACCTGTGTACTGGGGTAGTATCTCAGAGGTAGCCTGCTGTGCTTCCCAGGGCGTTCTGCACCATGTCCGTGCTGCAGCTGCCTTTTAACTGTAAGATAAAGCCATTGTGGAGAGCCCAAAGTCAGAGGATGCTGTTTCGTGGTCCAGTTTGCTGATGTGCTTCTTCAGGGCTTTATTTACAGCTCTGCTCTTCACTACGGACAAGTACTCTGTGCTGTGCCATAATGCACTGGAGCTCTGATTGAGACAAGAAGCAGGGTGAGGTGGTCAGACAACTGGAGAAACAGGCAGAGAAAGCAGCAGTGTCCCCACAGCATTATCAGAACCAGAGAAGTACCATTTCAGGTCACATTTGAAACTAAATGCTGCATTTCAAAGCGGGATGCTTTGATTCAAGCTAAGCATACCTATAATTAAAACAAAGTACCAGTACTTTGCTTGTGGAAGATAAGGAAATCCTGCCAAGAGTCAAGTTTCATGCCACAGAAGTTACATGTCACAGTAAGTACAATGTGCTGGACATTTCTAGTATCTCTCAAGGCACTCTCAGCATCACTTGCAGCAGTGTACCAGCATTTGCTGTGCTGCAGTCACACACATGGTTTTCCAAAGCTTGTACGTCAGTTGAATCCAAAAGTCTGCATCTAAACATGAAAAAGCTTCTCAGGTACACACATGTAATGCAAATGTAACTTTCCCAGCTCTCTTCCAACCCAGAAGAATGGTATCTCAGTCTCCTCAAGCTTGTGCCTTTGGACCAAGGATTAACCAAAACAAAGCTGCAGCTCTTCCAAAGGGAAGTTAAAAAGGAATTGAAATGGTGACATGGAAACGTGTAGCAGAGGCTCTGGCTGTTGCTGACTTCTGAAGGTTTGCAAATGGTTGTGGGTAGGAAATGCTGCTCTGAAAATGCCAGTGATTTACAGAAGAGAACTCAGACTTGAAAATACAATACACACACAGAGTGAATGCCTGCACAAATGGCAAATTTAACATTTATCCACTTCTTCTGGCCCTTTAGTATAAGTCAGTGCTTTTCCCCTCATGCTTCTCTTTTCTGTGTACCAAGAGTCACAGGACAGTGGAGTTCAAGCATCCGACCAGGACAACTCTGCATTTTGAGCATGTAATTCTCAGTGAAAGATCCCCCTTCCCTTGCAGTGATAAAGAGGAACCCATTCTCCCTGGACCAGACTGGTTTTTGGATGACCAGAGTCAAGAGCCCTGGCTGCCAATCTGGGAGGGAACCTCACTGCCGGAGAACATGGTTCTGAGCAAGCAGCAACAGGTCACAGCTCACAGCCATAGGAGGGTGGCTACAGCAGACTGGGAGAGGAGGTGAAGAAACTATGAGGCAAGAGAGCAGGGGATGGGTGTTTTGGAGACTAAACCAACAGAGAGGATGAAGAGCTTGCCGGGGGCTGAGAACCGGGACAAGAATAGATTGGACTCCTTGAAGTCCCATGTTCCCAGAAGCTGGGATCTCCCTGAGGGCATCCCCACAGGCTGATTGAGGACAAGGTATTTGTCAGCACTGAGAAATGGCAAGCTTCTCAGTACCAGGATATGCCAAGCTCTGCTGCTGCCATGGGGTATCCAAGCCAGAAGGAACAACAGCAGAGGGCAGCCCTACCAGCGTTCTCCACCACCTTCTCAGCCAGGTACAACACAAACCCTGATTACTGGTTTTCAGCAGAATTACCCTTTATGGCAAGATAACACCATGCAACAAAAGGCAAGATAACACCAAGGCAACAGAATTCTGCTGGCTGCTGCTTCTATGACTCAAAGTTCTCAAAATGCAGTCAAAGCCACTTTCAGCTAGCTTCACTTGAAAAAAGTCAAGCAAACCCACGAGTTTCACCCAAAACACAAGCCATAAACCATCAAAGGTTCTGTTAGAGGGTTGGTGAACTTTAGCAATGCCTTTGATGAAAATGGTCTGAGTTTCAAGTGTGTAATGAAACCCCAAATCATTCAAGTTTCACATGGTTGCAAATATTTCTCACAGTTCTGATCAAAGGTGTATTCAGCAGGGAAGAAGCTTTGATTTTGCAGTACAGGGTACGTGCTGAAATTTTCAAAGCCAGGCCCTGGGATTTAGATGAGCAGTTCTTCTTGGAAGCGATACAGCTAAACTTAGCAACGCTTAAGGGGAAGTAATGTGAAGATGGCATATTTGGATTACTCCTTTTACCCCAACTCTCTTCCCAGAGGGAAGTTTTAATCCTCCTCTCTGACATTCAGGAGGCTGCATGCTCCCACACCGTGCTTTGGTTCAACACTGTCCCCCCTACATAGCTGTTTCCAATACTTTTCCTTGACTTCACTCTCTCAGCTCCTGATACCGCTGCTCTGCAGCACAGCACTGCAGAGGAAAACTCAAGTGTGTCTTTAGGAGGAGGCATTAATGCTGTTGGAGTGGTTGGTGACCCACATTCCTGCAGGCCAATGCAAATGGCACAGGGCACACCTTGGAGGTTTCCCTGGATACCTATACAGGGTCCCTCCACCACCCTATGTCTCCCAGGCCAGCACCACCTTGGGCGGACCAGGAAAGCAGCTGCCTCTTCCACTGCACTCAGTGATGAGACCCAAATCCCCCCAGAGCCAGAGGCATATGTAAATGTCTGGGTTTAATACCACTGCCTTGCTGTGAAGTCTTCATTTGTGACAAAGATTTCCATAGCAACAGACTGATCTCACTAGCAGGACTGTGGTCCCCTTGGAAGAGCAGGTGGAAGGAGGGAATAGAGAAATCACAACCCTGCAAAAAAATGCTATAAGGAAGCTGATACAAGTTTTTATGCAACAGAAAACCAGGCTTCAGCAGGTCAAAACTCCCAATGAAAGGGAATTCACCAGGAAAGCTGTGCAGAGGGTGCTGTGAACTCGTTAGACTGGGGGTAAGGAGACAAATCACATCTCCTCACTTTGATTTGCCTGTGCACAGCACAGGGATCCCAAAGCTGTGCTCCTTTGCTGCGACACCTTGCCTATAAGGGACATATTACAAGTACCTTGGGAGCAGAGGAACATTTTCAGGTGCTGGAGCCCTCCAGCTAGAGTTGTGTAGAGAACAGGTTATGTACCATACGTCAGCAGGTATAAGCTCTTAACCAAGCCCTACCAGATATTTGCTGTATCCCCAGATCACCTCACTAGCCTATTTCTGTCCTCCAAAGGCAGCAGCTAGTAACACTGACCTACTAGACTCTTCCATAATTAGCCACAGACTAAATGTTTAGATGCTGTCTTTAAATCTGTAGTTACTTGGCACTGCAGGAATGCAAAGCTTTGTCATGCTGATAGATACAATTCTTTTCCACCAAAGATACATTGCAGATGGTGCTTTACCCATTTTACAGGCAGCCTGGCGTGATATACTACAGTTCATTCCCACATCCAGCTTCCGATCAGTACAAATAACATGTATATGTATTACAGAACCATCAACTGCTGCCTAAGAGACAGCAACCGTGTTTGGTCAGAAAGAGCTGGGGCAGCCAAGAACTCTTAGGCAACAGTAAGTTTTATTTTGTAATGTGTTTTGCTTCTTGATAATGTTGTTATTCTCACAGAGATATTACAGTAAATGGCTTGGTTGAACCTTGTGATTCTGATAAATAAATCACATCACAGCAATTTAACCACAAAGGCAGCACCTTTGGCTGGCATATTTCACTTAATGGGTCTAGAGGCATTTATGCAGAAAGCCCTGCAAAGGCAAAGCAGACATTTTTCCTGCAGTCTGAGTAACTCCCTATTTAGTTGCTTTTAGTGTCCAAGTAAAAGGTACTGTTAAAACAGTTTCAAAGACTAGAAGCTTCAACTGGCAAAGAATAAGATCCAGCATCACTGCAAACTTTATCTTTAGCATAACTTCATCTTTAGCATTAACTGATTTAACATTTAACCCAGCACTACCAAAACCCAATGTTCCTGAAATTCAAGCCTATTAAAGGTCTTAGTGCTTTCTGAGATACTGACAAGTATGTTGAGGAGCTCTTTTTACACAGATTTCTTTGAAGGCCTGAATGCTTTCATTGCTGAAGGTACCATCATTGTGAGAACTGCAATAATTTCCTTACTAAAGCTACTAAAGGATGTCCCCAGAAGACACATACAGGCCTCGGGCTTTAGGGTGACTGCGGAGATTCATGTATTTGTTAATAATTCCTACATATATTCAGCTCTGTTCTTACTGCCACTAGCTTCCGCATGACAGAGTCTCCCTCCCTTGCTGCTCATGTCTCCTGCTCCATCACTCCCAAAGCAGAAAGTTGAGTTAAAGGATGATGAAAAAAAAAATCAACCAGCCAAACCCCCAAACAAAAAACCTTATGAGCAGGACAAGAGCTATCATCAGTGCCTTGCAAAGCTTAAACTGGGTGCTCACCAGCCAGCTCAAAACACACAGGGTTCTCCATCTCAAACCAACATCCTGAGCAAAACAAAATCCCTCTTTCCACACCAGCAAACCCTCAAGCCTTTTAGGACCAACCTTTTATTCCTTATGGGGGTAAACAATCAGCTTCCTGCCTGATCTGCAGAACTGGGTATTTCCTCCCCCCTCATGCAAAAGAGCAGTTAATTATTTACAAGGCTGTCTGTAATGCTCTAGTTTACATGCTGGAATTTACATGATTTATTGAACAAAATAGCGTTGTTAAAAGAAATCCTGTCATAGCTCTGTCATCCTTAAAAGAGCCTGAAGTTTTTCCTAAGGAGTGAACACATGAAGGAGTTGCTGAAGACCCCTTCTTTTGTTTGCAGCCGTTTACCCACGTAAGTCATCTCCCTCCTCCCTTTCATTCACAGGTTTGTGATGAAGCCTCATTAGCTGACTAACCTTTGTGAGCATGTTGGTGTTGCACAGGAGCTGCTTCCTGAAGAAGATTATTCATTAGTCATGAATTCCTCAAGGGCTGTCTGAGAAACCTGGGCAGGTCGGCTGCTAACCCTGTGTTGATTGGTGGCCCGGAGAGCAGAGCAGTGGGAAATTAAAAGGGTATTTAACCCTTGCTAGGTGGTTTGTGGGGTTTCCTTTTTAACCCAAGCCTCTTTCTTTCCTGCTGTGGAAAATCTATTTGGTAGTGATTGTTTGGCTTAAAAGCCTTACAAATGTAGAAACCGAGATTTGCTTTTCTCTATTTCAATTTGTTCTTGAACCAATCTCCCATTTAGAACGGAGCTGCACATCATTCATTACGGAAGCAGTCTGTGATACTGTAGAGCCTGATCTCTTACTGGGAAGAACTCCATACTTCTTGGAGCTGGACCTTCTCTAAATCCAAAGTCAGAGCCTGCAGCCTCCAAATGCAATTAGCTGAGCAGTGTCTTCCTTAAGTGGCACTAAAACCTAATGCATTTAATACTGGGTCAAATGGTTGAAACTTGAACTTCAGACAATAAACATATCAATCACTTTTTCTCTGTCGGTTTGCACCTGTATCAATCATGATCTTCACAACAACCATAAACCCACTCTTCCTACACTTCCCACTGCTTTAAGTATCAATGTCCTTGCACTTGGCATGGGCGACCTGCATTCTAACTCATCTTTTGTCAGGTGAAATGCCTTCTAATTTCCTTTTTTGACAAGCAGGTATGATCCATAACTGCTAAAACACTAGGTCCATTTGTTATTGCAGGCAATGATGTAACTTAATAGAAGTTTCCCTGTAAAAGATGTGAATAACAGGAGTTTGGCTGTAGGTAAAAGCTAGATATATTCAAATAGAAATAAAGTTCACATTGGGGCAGTGGCAGTACTTAAATCACTGAGTCAGGTTACTGAGAGATAGACACGGAGTCTTTTGAACTCAGGTCCAGAGTCCTTTTCAAACACTGTTCTGCTGCCAGTCACTAGCTTTGATGTAGAAACCCTGGTGTGAACTTTGCTTGCCTGTGCTATCAGGAAGATCGTGATAATCATAATGGTCCATTCTGGCCTTAAAATCCCTGGCAAGCTAAAGCAGTGAATCTGAGTATGAATTTTTCAGCACTGACACTAACGTCTCTCTTCTGCAGAGCTGAGCCATGGAAATACTTGACAGCAGGTGAGCTCAGCAGCTCACACCACAGTGTCTGTGGAAAACATTCCGAGCAAGATTATGGCAAATTATTGCCTTGCATCATGTTAGGGATGTAATCAATGAAGTGCATTATTTTCTCTTGTTCCATCTGTTGACGGCAGAAACCTGCTCCCAGCCCACTCGGTGCCTGGCTCCCCTCTGATTTTGGGCAGGCTGGAATTACTCTAACTAATGGAGTGGCTCCTGGCTTTTGTGTGTGAATGATGTGAGACTCCAGCCTCAGGGGATGCAAAAAATGAGCCATGTTTTCCTCTAGTCCTGCAATACAGGAGAAAGATGTGTGCGTAATCACAGATAAGGACATCCATTTAATGTGAGATGTAAGCACACCCAGATTGATGAGATAAACCTATGACTAAGTTTTAGCTGTCTGTTGAACCAGTTAGCGATGGACCCAAGAGCCCCTACACCTACAGCATTAGAGGACAAAGTGACACAATACAACAGATGTGACGTGGGAAAGATAAACCTTACTGAGCAAAGACATGAGTCCCTTATGAATTGCAGCGTGTGCCAAACTAGAGTGCTGCCACCTGCTTCTGTTCTGTATTTAATGAACGTTCCCTGAACAAAAGAAAAGGATGAGCAAATCATTATTAGATGAGGCAGAAGAAAGAAGTACCTCAAGGCACAATCATCTCCTTCCCCTGCCTCCTGAGCTGAAGTTACACTTTTTGGTTAATAGGATAACAGCAACAGCAATCTGAACTTCCTATCAGGTTGCCTCTGTGCACCTGAGTTGTTACCTTAATCCACTGTCTCCTCAACAAAATGGGAGTCTGGTATCTTGTTCTCCATTAGTTCTCAGCCTGGACATCGGAGAATGCCAGGTAGATAAGCCATTGTGATAGGGAAAACTAATAGCATCACTGTATGTCCTGGTTCTCTGAGCCCAGTCACTGGTAGTGGCTTGCTCATTTTCTGAGCATGTGGTTGGTGTTGTCATTTGCAGCCATTTATCCTCTTCCTTGGTTGGTAGTCAAAGGATCTGTCTCAGACAGGTTTTATGTGGGATTTTCTTGTCAAACCCTGCCTGCAGCATCCTGGAAGGAAAATTCTCTGAGAGGTGAGGATGAAAGTGCCACCTCACACAAGGAGACCTGAGGGACCAGCAGAGTGCCCAGGACATGCAGTGCCAGGTTGATGGTTTTATGAGCAGCTTGGCTAGAACATGTGTTCTTCCAGTGTGTTGTTCTGTGATGCACTCATAAAACAAGGCTGTCCTGCTTTGTACAGCTGACCACAGCAGCTCTCACTTCACAGAGAGCATTCTGAGCTGGCAGAGGGAGAGATAAAACATAGAAGTTGATTTGGGCTCCAGCTTCTAACGCTGCTTTGGAGCTGAATCCTCCTTGCCCATTCGGTCTTGGCATGCTTTTACACAGGGTGTCCTGATTCTCCCTCTCATCTGCTTCAAACATGGGATTAGGCAAAGCATTCAAAGTCACAAACAACCACCAAAAAAACCCTTAGCCACTAGATAAACAAATCCAGGCCTTCAAGGGTGAAATCAATTCCTGTTAGTATTCTGTGCAATGCAATAGAAGCAATTCTACTTAGCCCTGCCTTAAATGCCGCTATATGTCACACTTTGCAGAAACTGATAGTTCAATTTTCAGCATATTGATTTCCAGTTAAATCAATGGTTTTGAACAAGTTCACCTGCCCAACCCGCAGAACAGACTTGAGATACCCAATGTGCAGCAGGGGTGTACAGAGAGGCCTGAAAAGGTAATTGGGGTTGTAGGAGATGGTGCTCCGCTGCTCACACATGTAGCATAGCTGAGCTTCAGGACAAAAAGGATGCTTTGCTTTGTTCATTAAGGAGCTCATTTGTGTAGGAGCATGCAGAGGTCCTGCCTAGTGGGAGCTTAGGGTTATGAACAAGGGAATGTGTTCAGTGACAAATGTGCAAGCAGCATTTTGAACAACGGATGAAGGCCAAAGAACAAAAAGAGTTATTGAAAGGTAAGGGAAAATATGGCAAAACCCACAAAACAATTCAGGACTTCTTTCCAAGAAGATGACCTCACCATAGAGTGTAATAGCAAAGAGAAGTTGGTGCATTGGTAAGGAATGGTGAGGAAATCATGAAATCATGCATGCTTTCTATGTCTGCAAAGTTCATATGAACTAAACCCCTCTCTTTCACCTCTGGCATCACCCCAACAACTGAATGTATGTGGTATAAATGCCCTTATTTACATAGTCTGAATATACATACCAATTTTGGTAGCAACCTACAAAATGGCAAGATTAGTACCTTCCTTACTCTGTCAGTACTCTGAATACTAAATCTTAAAGGAAAAAGATTTGCAGGGATTTAGATAAGATCTGAACGTAATGCCACAAATCAAGGTAGGCAAATACAGTTTGGAAGAGTCATTGCTTACCTCACTGTGCTTTGGACATGGATGCAAATGTTCTCAGTCTGAAAATGCCCACCCTGTCCGCCTCAGCACTGTAACCTCTCCTCACTTACGCTTTTAAGGTCAGTGTTATTTCCGTGGTGGTCTATTGACACTGCCTACCCCAACCTATGGAAAACGGCCACCAAGGGCAGGGCAGACCCTTGAGCATCCCGGGCACAGGGGCTGCCTGGGGCCAGCACCCCAAAGGCTTCCTCTGGAGGATGCTGGGTGGAGGGGTGGTAGAACCCCCATGTCACAGTGCCTGCAGCAGTCACAATGGCCAGGGATGGGATAAAAGGGGCACATCCTCCTGTGCCCCACCAACAGCCTGCACAGCTTCACTGCTGGGACAGAGACATCCCAGAGGAAGTCTTTGAGGAGCTGGTGGAATTACTTGGAGAAGGCAGAGGGAGGAAGGCTGGAGGGTGGCCAAGGAGCTGCAAGGGCAGCTCCTGGCAGGGCCACATTTAAAGTTCTCCTGATGGAGTAAATTCTTGCCTCAGCCTTCTGGGAGCAGCTCCTCAGGAGGTGAAAAGCACCAGCTTCAGGAGCTGCCCAATACCATTGGGCTTTTTCAGTGGAACAGTGGTGGGAAGACTTCGGAATACCATCTTGAGAAGCACTGCAGAGCTCACTGTCCTCATCCCCTGCGGAGCCAGGGGCAGCAACAGTAAGAAATGGGGTGCACAGATGATGCAAGGGGTCCCAGTGCTTTGCAGCACCCACTGATGTCCTGCCAGGCATGGGGAAGATTCTTGTTCCAAGGCCAGGGGCACTTTTCCATGCTTGGAAGCTGCTGAGATGCTGGCTCCAGGCTGAGGGAGAATAATGGTTGGGCATCTTCTGGGAGTCATGACCAGCCCCTAGCAGGGCTCCTTTGGACCATTTTGGCTGCTCGTGCTCCACAAAGGTGGCTCTTGTCCTCCCCATCCAGAGGGAGGAAGCTGAAGCAAAGACCTCTGCTGGTCCTTACACTGAGCAGTTGCATCAGTGCTGGACAGAGAAAGAGGACCTCATGCTGAAGTGCTAATACTTTGTTCTGTAAAACCAAGATATTCCATGCAGGAAGAGCAGACAAGCCTGTAAGATCTAGGGACAACAGTCAAGTTAGTTGTTACAGCTTGTATAGTTAGTCATAACTGTAGAGTTAATACAGCCCTGGGACAGAAAGTCACCATTTTTCCTTACTGAGGAGTACATTTAGCCATAAGATGCTGCCTTTTTTTTCCCCTCGGAAGAAAGCTGCCTGAACACACCTTAAAGTTTGCACCGAGTGCGCTAACATAAAGCAATCTCAGGTTGGAGCACTGGGATAAATTAATCACCAGCATGGCTCTGACCCCACGCTCACAGCTAGTTACTAAGTACCATGCTGGATGCGGGCGCTCAGCACAGCAAGCAGCAGCAACCCCAGAGCCCTGGGCTGGAACATTTATGTTCTTGCTTGGTTTTTCTTTTTGAAAGGAACGTAGCAAAAAATACCAAAGGCTCCTGATGGCCAAGGCTACACTTTGTCAGAACACAATGTAATGAATTAGAACAAGACTGGCAAGATTAACTACCACCAGGAAAACAAATCATCCTTTCAGGTTAGACCTGACATTCTGGATCAAAACAAGCTCTTTGAGGGTCTTTCTCTGTCACCTCTGCTTCCTGGCTGTGAGTTGTTCCCTGCTGCAGGCCAGGAAGCTCCCCAAACATCTCCTGGTAGTGCTGGTGGCTGTTCATCATCTTCACTTGCCCTTTTGTTCTCAGCACTGTCTCCAAGATAATGTTCTATCAGAGAACAAGCAACCCCCGTTCCAGGTACTTGTAGTGAAGACAATGAAGTCAAACAGCCCTTCTTGCCCACTTACATCACTTTTTGGCAGGATACCTTTGTCCAGGGACTATGAACAAATAGTTTTATAAGTGTCTGCTATGCACAGACCCTCCTCTTACCAGAACCTTTTCAGATTGTGGAGAGGTGGTGGCTGGTGAACATTCCCATCACTAATGACTGTGGTCAGCTGAGATTAATAACAAGGTTTAGCCAGAGATAGGCTGGGCAATTACAGAGGATTGCTTTTAGGCATAGAGGACCTTACCTAGTGAGGTTTGTTAGAAGAAAAGCAGAAATGTGGGTAATGGAACTTGTTTGTTGTCCTTCTTTAACAGAGAAGGGAAATAGGTGATGTTTGAAAAAGGGGTTATGAAGATAAATGAAGTATCTGATGAGAAAGCTGGTTTTCCTTTTCCACTGGGCAAAGTGGGAAATACAGCAGATATAGGAATTGCATAAAATGCTCTGGCTGCGTTCAGGATGGCTGGGATTTAGACAGTGTCCTTTTATGCTTTTCATTCATATGTTTCTGTGCTACGATGGATAATATTTATCAAGCTTCATTGACTGTCTTGTCTGAACTTTGAGCATCAATTCACCTCCTTTCACCTGTTTTGGATTCCCTCCCTTTCTGTATGAGTGGTCTGTCAGAGGAATGTGCTCTACAGAAGTTTGTTGCTTCTTTCTTTCTGCATGTGTTCTCTCTGAAGGTAAGTGGTGAAGTGTGGCTCTGTTGCTGTGTCTTCAACCTTTTAATTTGCGTGAGGTTTCTGGGTACAAAACAGTCTCCCAGAGGGTGAACCATTGTCTGCTGTGTGCTACCCTTGTGTCTGCCAGGCCCCTTATGGCAGATGTGGAGTGAGAGTGGTGAAGTGGTTTTCAGGGGCTTAGGAGGCTTTCAGGGGAGTGTGCTTGGGTGTGCTCGTGTGGCACATGAGGTAGGCTGGGAAGCAGGCATCCCAGAACAGGGAATGCCTCTTTTCCTGGTTGCAGCCCAGGTATGTGCTCATAGGTTCAAGACCAGTCAAGCAGTGTGCTAAGGAAAACAGCAAGGAGCTAATGGTGAGCTTCCAACAGCTGTGAAATTGCACAGAACAGGCTGCAGCCTAGTGGGCTTGTTAGGTTAGATGCAGCCTAAAAACGTTGGTGTGCCTTGAATCACTACTGTTGGGAAGGCACAGCATAACATCCAGCCTACCAGGCTGTTCCAGATCCACAGTGACTTTGCATTGTACCAGCTCTGGCAGTGCTGCTTGCTTGGCAGTTTTGCTCCATAGGCATTATCTTATCCCAGCATCCTACCCTCTGAGCCCTCCATGTGCTAATATTGCTGGGCTGAGAAGCACAGGGATTATTTTAACAAATGCATATAAAAGTATCCCTGATACGTTGTTATGCTCTTGCATATCCGCCTTCAGCAGAGTTCCAGCTCAACAAACCCAGTTTCTCTTTGTATCTTGAGACCTATCAGTGCAATCAGCATATTTCTTAGTAAATAAAGGAGCGCAACTTGCTCAGTGGGGATTAAATTGAAGGACTTTAATCTTTCTAGTTTGCTTCTGGGGCCCATGACAGGTCCAGGGCTGTCCTACTCAGTGGCTGCTTTCTTGTCTTTCCATGTTCTTGGGTATTGTAGGGAAGTCTTTTCTGGAGGCAGGTTTGAGCTCACTGCCTCAGCACTAGTGGAGCTGACAAGCCCAAGCAGCTCACAAGCTGAGTCCAAGGTTGAAAGCCCAGAGGGTATTCAGACAGACATATGGAAGCATTATGGAATAGGAGCTGGGAGCTGTTTCCTCCTTTTCTGACCTATTGTTAGTGTAGTTGCAGGGGAAATGGCAAACTCCACAGCTCTGATCTTTGCTTGTGACCAGCTCTCCAGCATCCCTGCAGGGAATTTCACTTCAGTTTGATAGATTTTAGACTTTAATTTTCCTTGTTTCAGTTTGTGACCCTCCAACACACCTGAGCTCACGGAGCACAAACACATTTGCTGCTTTTCTCCTCACAGAAGGATACTTGGCAGAATTTCACTTGTTAGTTTTAGACCTGGATATCTGCGGTGTAAAGGAAATAAAGTACTCATGAATATTCTTTTGAACCAGCTTTGCATAATCCTAGAGCTGGGATTCAGAGCTTTTCCACTTATTTTCCAATCATTTGTGGAAGATGGGTGTTCTGTTCTCAACAAAGCTTGACCAAAGTAAAAGTGTTTTTGAATGCTTAGCATCCAACTGCATCTCTGTGGCAGCAGGCACACAGTGCTGGGTCCTATTACAAGCCATAGCTTTCCTTCTAAAACCAGCCAGGAGCAAGGTGCTTCCATCTTCTCATTGATGGACAGTCTGCAAACAGCAGAAGTGACCAAATGGGTTGTGCAGAGTTAGGTGGGCTCTCAGCTTAAGCACGAATGGGCTGGAGGTGAGGGCTGGTAACTGATTTTACTGGTTTTACAAGAGATTGTTTTTCCTGGCCCATGTTGTGCTTCCCAGGGTGTGGGTCAGCATAGGCAGCTCTAAGCTTGCTGTCCCCTCACCTCCTAGACCGTGTTGAACACAGTTTAACATAGTAGAGGCACAGGGATGAGGGACCCCAGTCCCTGGACCAGAAGCACCACGAAGAACACCTTGTAACTGAGACTCTGCTGCTGCTACCACTCTCTGTAGGATCAGAGTTACTTACAGATCCTTTATTTCCTTTCCATCTCCTTCTGCCTCTTGCCTGGTTTGTGGTTTCCAGTGCTTTTCCTTGGTGTATGCTGGGATTGGGAGCAAGAACCTGCTTCCCAGTGCTTCCTCAAGTGCTCCAGAACAAGTGGAGAGAAGCAGCTGCTTCTTTAAATGGCAGGATCCATGCCATCTCCATGAACATGAAGCTGGTTTTATAACAGATATTTGAAGCTTTTAAATATTTGCTGGTCAGGTTTGAATCTTGCTTTTAATTCTCTGGCATCATTGTCTAGACCTTCAGTCTCTCCCAGGACTGTGTCTAGAAGCAGGATGTGTTATCCCTGCTCTCACCCTCCTCCATTGCAGGCAAGAAGCAGTGCTGAGAGCGGAGGTCACTGAGCATGTTGTTAAAACTCTTCCATTTGCCTGACAAATAAACAGGACAGACACAAAAGCAGTGACAAAAACCTCAACTGCATTGGCATTGAGACGTGGTGCGGTAACGCTGCAGGATGCGCCATTAGTGTTTGGCTGAAGCAAACTAATAGGGGCCTGACAAACAGGCAGCCCAATTACTGCAGCTATTCCACAGAAGTAATGGGGAGTTTGGGAATGGGACTGATGAGCAGTTTCCTAATGGACTAATGAGCAGGCTGCTCTCCATCAAAGGCCTAGTGGAAGTTGGTGCAAGACCCCTGGGGTGGTACAGAAGGAGAACGTGCAGACTCAGAATTGTCCAAATATAGCATCAAAATACAGCAAGAACTGAGTGGAACCTTGTGCTTAGCATGTGGATAAACCAACTTAGTTGTGACAGGTGCGTGAGAGCCAATACATTCTCAAAGGGGGCTATATTTGCATTGTACGAAGGACAAGGAATAGATTAAATGTATATTTAGGAGAGCCATTTTATACTTAGAGCTTCTGGGTGACTCGGAGATACTTTTTGTTCCAGCTAGTGGAGGAAGCTGCCAAGAAAATCAGACTCTTGGGGTTTGATTATTGAGGAAGAACAGAGGAAAAGGGAGAATAAGAGCTGTGGGTGAAAAAGCAGGTATTGGAGGTGGCTTGGGATGAGCTGCTGAGAGATGGATGAGGAGGTGGACAGGAGCTAGAGGACTTTAGGGAGAGCCTGGGTATGCATGTGGAGCTGAAACCATTAATCAGGCATTTTTATCTGCTGTCTCATAAACAACTGATAACTGTCATCTCCATCCCTCTGAACTGGAGGTCCATGAGAGCTTTAACAGCTTTCTACTGCTCCTCATCATAGGCTAACTGAAGGACTGGCTGTGGATGTGAACATCTGAATCCTGCTGATTAAACGTGTGAAATTCAGTCCTGCTGGACTGTAGGGTATTTTTTTCTTCTCAGGTTTTATTTTTTTTAAGGATCCATGAGCCAAGGGCATTTGGTTAAGTTGGCAAAGTCAAGATCTCAAAAAGGAGGCACCCTCTATGCATCCTAAATTCCCTTCTCTGATTAAGCATGATGCAATTCATTCTAATGAACTATTGCTGTGCATGCAAGAGCTGACCTGCAGCTGCTTTTGCTGCCTCCGTGCTCCTGGCAGCATGAGCCCTGCAGGTGTTGGCTTATCATCCTCTTGTGTGGCTGGGCACCATGAGGTTAATGGCTGATTAACTCGGATTCAAGATACCTTTCTTTGACTGGCAGCTATTACAGCATGTGAAATGAGTTTGGGAATCATGTCCCAAGATGGGTCAGAATTGGAGCCCCAGAGGATTTAAGTAACTTAATATTCTTCAGGGTGAGTAAAATAGTTATTAATTATAGTTATTCAGGAGATGATTGGAAAAGCATCTGTCAGATAGTACATGTAGTGGAAGCCTGCCCAGTACATGGGTTAGGTCCCTGCTTAGAAATGCTGATGATCCTTCTTAATTAGCCTCTAATTTCTTCTGATTTCTTGAAATGTAATGATCCTGTTGCACAGGCCTTTAATTCTAAGTGATCCCTCGGAAGCCCTTAACTGTGTGTTAGCAATCTGAGAGGAGTGACTTGCTTGGAAGTGGCTGGGTGATGATCTCAGAGGGATGTAGAGTAGGATAAGATGTTTTGCAGTGTATCATCAGTTGCTGCTGAAGTGATAACATGAATCCCTTGCCAGTCTTCCACTGCGAGCAGCAATCAGATCCTTCCTGTTATACTTTTGATGAAGAAAGTTGCAGTGTCTTGGAAGTAAGACTATCTGACTGACATATTTTGCTTTATCTACCAGAGTAATAAGTTACTTCTGTGCAGAAACTGAGTTGTAATTATTCCTAATGGTGTCATGTTGGCTTCCTTCTTGTACTGCTAAGTAAAAAGCTGGCTTCTGTAAATACAGGAAACCAAACCCAATTAATAATAAAAAGGATGACTTCTGCAAGTGTGGACCTGAATGAAGAACATTGAGAGATGTGGGAACACTTATTCCAATCAAAATAACAAATTTTCCAGCAAGTTATTTCTGATCCTTTCAGTCTGTTCCTCATCAGCATTCACAGAAGTAGAAATTGTTTGTGAGAACTTCTGTAAGAAAAGGAGCACATGAATATTAATGGTAATTACAAGAACTGACATGCAACTGTAAGTGCAAAATATGCCCATTGGTAGATTTTGCAGTTTTGCATCCTCTTTAGTAACAAATGGGGGTACAAATGTGATTATCAGGTGACTGATCAAGCCCTCCAGGCAATAAGTGTCTAAAATTCAAACTAAATGATCTCTGGGGAAATCCTTGGCTTGATCTCTTTTTGCCTACAACATTTAGTTCAGAAATAAATACGCATTTTAGTATATTTACTAATCTACATTTTTGTAAGCTGTTAGAGTAGGCAGTGGAAAAAACACCTACTGACTTCAACAGTGTCAGGTTTTCACCTGCAACTCTTCAAACACATCTTGTGAACCCAATTTACCAACAAAATAGAACCAAATTTATTGGTTATTCCTGTGACTGCACAACTGTGCAGAATTTTATACTTGTGCCTGGACGGCTGCTGCTTTCAAGTAGGAAATGAAATAAAAATGAATAGGGCGAAGCAATGACTCTCTGAACAGATATGTATTAATATAAGTATCGAAATCAGCTGCTTAGAATTCAGGATTGTTTTCCTGTTTTGCATGAATCTCGAATGGTCTGACACCAGTGTTACTATTTCTGTTTCGTCCCCCTCCCTCTCCTACATAGGCAGTGGTGTGATCATCCTGATGATGAGGTGCTGTTAGTAGTGAAGGTTCTATTAATCTGTGTGTTATTAATCCTTTTACCCTAAGCTTCAGTACCGCACAGAGTCGCTTCTGAGCTTCTAGCTAAATCTGAATTAGAGATGGATTTTCAGTGAGATCTCTGCTCAACCAGCTTGGGCTGCGCTCTAGTTCTGGATCCATGCATGTTCCCATTGGAGTGCATTTGTCAAAGTAATTGCTACAGGGGTTTGTTTGTTTGTTTTGAACTATACTTGGACTTCTTTTCCATATTGAATGAGGTGGTGTTTGAAACTGATTTGTTTTGTTTCATTTTGAAAGACTGCTAATAGCTTATCCGCATTACTGTTCCTGCTCCTTTATTGAATAGTGCACCCTTCCTGTCTTTGAACCTCCAGGCTCCCAATTTGCTGTCTGTGGGTGTGTTGCAACATCTGGTTGAACGTTTGTTTGTGAAGTGCTTCTAAATAATAATCACAAAACTCCTTTCAACCTGTGAAAGGGAAAAATTAATGGGGTATAAGGATTTGGAAATATTTGCTTGACTCTGAAAGCTGTGGTTCCTGGGTCCTTTTCTCTACAGTTCCTTGGGAAGCAGAAGCAGGAAGAGAGACACACTGAAGGCGGTTGGAGTGCTGCCATCTTTTGGTACAAAATTAAGGAGAGCTGTTGCCAATACTGACTTGGGGGGAAAAGCCTTTTCAATAGCTAAATAGCACTGAAAGAGTGACCTGGATGTACCCTGCTTGACAAGAATGTTATCCAATGTAGCTGCTTTACTTTCTTCCTCCTTTGTGCACTCCTTCCTTTTGTCAGTTCTTTATTTGCCTGTTTTCATCAACGGTTTTCACCCCATTGTTTGTCATGTTCGTATCTATGATGAATGTGACATGAAACTGCTTACAGCATCCCACAGCCTTGAAACAGGATGCTCTGATGCTGCTTTTAGGAGGAGCAGTGGCTTAAATCAAAGATGTGTAGCAGCTGAGCAGGTTGCAGAAAATTGCTTGACATAGAAAAATGACTTGTGTCTAAGTGTTGCTTGTCTTCTAGCACTCTGGAGCGGGGATGTGAATTGAGCTGGTTTATCAGTCACGCTAAGAGTCAGCGTAATACACAATTAGACTTGAAACGCTGCTGCTTCCTCCATGCACTGTTCAGGGGCAGAGAGAGATAAAGGGAGCAGTGTGCCATGTTTGTGTGCAGCTTTCCTTCCTATGACTATGTGTTTAAATGTTTCTGCTGAAAACTGGATGGGGTTTTAACCCATAGGGAAGGCAGACACTATACAGACAGGCCATAGGAAATTGTTTTCAGTGCTTTTTGCACAATTCAAAGGACATGGGACCAAACTAGGAATATCACTTGCTTTCAGAAGTGAGTTTCTTGGCAGGGATAAGAGATGCCACCTAGAAACAGTCTAATGTCACCTCCCAGACATTGGGATGGGAGTTTGGCATGCAAATGTCTGTAGGATGTCTAATTCCTAGAGAAGATCATTACTGCATCTTGTCGGAATAGAGGCAGTGTGTTATTCAGGGAAATGGCTCATGTCCCCACAGAGCACCAGTACAGCACCAGGCATCCATTTGTGTCCGGGTTAATCCTTCACTGAAGAACACACTGCAGGTTATCAGGGTGTGCTGATAAGTGGCTCTCCCTGGGTGCGGAGGTGCTGTGAGCGGCAGGCTGCAGGTAGTAGTGGGTGCTTAAGGTTTTTAATGGGTTGGTAATGACAGCAATGTTTTATTAAGCTGAGTTAGCGTAGGTCAATTTTTCTGGGAAGGTCTTTGCTTTGTTTTG